>LQNS02276498.1:6044508-6064967 GCA_001587735.2 Parhyale hawaiensis | reverse complement strand
TTATGAATTTAGTGTGAGCAGAATTAAGGGACACTTGACAAAAAACGCAACAGAACAACAATTTTAACAAAAACCTGCATCCTTAATCATTATTTTGTGAACGATCCTTTATGTTTGATGACTTCAACACATCTTCGAGGGCGAGATTCAAGTCAATTAAAAGTGCGTTCCAAATACCGCGGACTTTGATGAAATTTCCAGTCCTGGAGGCGCTCGCCTTGCTGTTCCATGCAGTGAGATGTGATCTCTATATTAATAAGCTTTAACCCTTCAGTGCGAGTGCATCACGTAATGATTCAATTCTAATACTGTTAGTCCCACGGGAAGGTGAGATTAAGTCACGCAGTGAAGGGTTAATATGAGAGCAGTGAGGGAGTTTCAGTTGGTTGGGAAAGAGTACATATTAATTTTTATTGATATTACTAGTAATGTTTTGGGGAAACTTTCGTTTGTAAAAAAAAAAACATTGAAGCTGCATATTCGTGAGGTTTCTAGCCGCAGTTACGGCTTAGTAAACGTTCATACATAACGTTTTGGATCCACATGTTGGTCCAGTTTACTGCGATAAAAACGCTACAATCAAGGGTCCTCTATATAAATATTAGATCCATTTGTTGCTCCAGTTTACTGTGAAAGTAGTCCAGTAGTAGTAGTCCAGTAATACAAATCAAATATAATACAATTTAAGTTTGGTAATAGTGAATTTGGCTGGGAATATTACGCCGGGGTTTGAAATCCAATAACTATATTCTTTACGGCTTTATGTTGTCATGGCGCCCTGCGGCCGCACTACGTCAATATAGCTCATTCCATAGAATGAGCAAAGAGCGTAACGGGAGGACTCGCGAGAAATTAGCATCAAAAAGTGACGTCATCATCGACGAATCGATGGCTGAGTAGCCTAGGAGTATTCTAACTAATTCAACCAGAAAAATCGTCTCAAATTGTGAAATTCATCTCTAGCGTATAAATAAATTAAGAGAATATATACTAATTTAGCAATTATCTATAGAAAATTGCTCTGCATGCTAGTGGAAGCTTTCACAGCACTAGCGCCGAATTTGATCCCTTTTGGCGACCTTATTTAACTTTTTTTTTGTTAATTGAAGCTTGTGTGAACGCGTATCGGCAGGATAGAGGCATTCGGTGATACTGGTACTTACACACAGAAGCCATTAAGTTAATTTTGTTAACTGTAAACTACCTTGTCGTTTGAATGTGCGTCAACAGTGTTTGTGATGAACAACAGTGTCGTTTACGATTAATTATTATTGCTTTGTAGCTAAAATATTACGTCGTTAGTGATAAGAAACCAGGTGTTTTTTAACGGAAAGAACATACTTTTCTGCGTGTAGTTTGAACTCTCTGCTACGACGCATGTGGGGCTCCATCGTCAGAATACAAGGTTCTGTGCAGTAGGGGTAGGAAGACCATCAGTGACCCTTAGGATTTCGCTGTATTAGAATGCTGAGGTACAGGTGATGAGGCGTATCGTTATATAAGGCTGGATACGTAATCGGAGTATAGACCGTGATGGCAAAGGTCTACTAGAGTAATGAGCTGCCGCTCCCTAGTGCTGCTTGTATTTATAGATGTTCATCTGGGAGTGGCACGCACGATTCCTCGCATCAGGTAAACTAATGCTGTCACACTTTATTTATTCTTCATTTTCAGTTCACTGGGCTCTTCACAGAACATATTTATTCCTTACCAACAAATATAAGCACCATTATAGCCAATTCTGTACGCGAGGGAAACCACAGTAACAGTTAGCCTATTGCTCGCTCTTTCTGCACTTGATGACAACATTTTGCAGTATTTTGCAGCTCAAGTAGCTGGCCAGTCATGAACGGGAGATATAATGAAATAAATCGAAAAAATACGGTGATATGTTCCAGAAAACAACCTACGAAGGCCTGAGGTCCCAGACGCAAATACTTCGACTCGTCGATGTGATGTAAATTTGCTACGTGCGGTCACGGCTAAATTTTATTTTAGTCCTATTGAGTCCTCCCGCTGCAATGTTTGTTTCCTGGTTTTTACTGTCCCCAGGTACACTAGTAGTTAATGCTAGTGGAGGTATTAACTCAAAATATAGCGTGAACTGCAAATAATATATACGCTTTCGAAATATTTCGTTTTATCTTTTGTCTGGTAGCAGAGATTGCTTACAGTTTCTGATTGTCTTTGTGTGTTTAGATCTCTGATGTCTCGTACTTTATTATTGACTAATTATGCAGAACTTCTCTTCTGTTTTGTGCACAATATTAAAAATATGTAATCTGGTAAATTGTTAAGTTGATCTGGATAGTGACAGAATTTAGTAGAGGATCCCATACACATGTTGTAAACATGAATGTATTGATAGTATAGATAATGTGTATAATATTTGTCTAATAATGTCTACATACAAAAGTGATCTATATTAGGACCTGGACCATGATGGTCATACTACAGTGAGGAATATTCTATGCAGAGTATTGCTCCTAAATTTTTTACAACTTGTAAATGATGAACCACAGCATTTAGTGCTATAGTAATAATGCACTGCCTGGGCCACGAGCTGTGGTTTAATGTGTTGTGTGGTTTGTCAAGTGAGGTGAGTGTGGCCGACTGCACTGTGGTCCGCTGAGAACAAAACGTGCTCCATGCTGAGCGGCCTAAAATGTCTCCAAATATTATTCATATATGGCTATAAGAATTGATACGGAAACCACACGAAGAATTCGGAAAAAATATATGTCTACTGCCCTTAACCGAGTCAAGGTAAGAAACAGCTTGAATTTGCAGTCTACCTGTCTCTAAAAAAAGAATTACCAGTGATAAAGGGCTAAATCTAAGATCAAGCACGCATGTGCAACGTATCATCCATAGCAGAATCATGACCTCGGGGCAAAAAATGAGGACGGGCTGTCAATATAAATCTGTACATTTTATTTTTTTTAAGACTGGGTGCACCAGTATTACAGGAAGTGTATACACTTTGCATCAAACGGACACCAGCATCGCTAAGTGGCCAGACTGAGGCATCGTTTTGTTGCTTGCGCCTGTAGTGGCGGATCAAAGAGAGCAGCGGCAGCCGCCGCCGCTGGTGCGAGATTTGCTCTCTATCGGCTCTCTTGAGGGGGGAGAGGAGGGGTCATGCCACGAGGGGCGCACAAGCTTGAGGGCACCGAGGGCAAGAGAGCCCCTAAAGTAAAGCTTCCCTCAGTTACCGACTACCAGGGTGCCGCGTCGAGGGTGCCAGTGCCGTGCCATGCTTGTGTACTACCCTCTATTCTATAATCCTTAATTCATGAAGCGCTCTCGACCAGTGCCGCAATGCAATGATTATTTTCGTGCAATGTTCACTACGATGCAGCGGCTAGGTTTCGTATGGTGATCCAGTTTACATACCCACTTGGTTTTTTTCTCTCCCGGATACGCTGGAGAGATCCATAAATGTGTTGAGAGAGATGAGATTCTGCTTTGACTCTGTTCTTAGTGCCACTCTTGTTTTTCTTTCAATCATGATCTGATTTACTTTTCCCACGTTTGCAAAACAACTACATATGCGAGACATTCATGAATATCCAGCCTTACATCAATACACCCAGTTTTCTAATGTAAGCTGGTCTGGGCGTCTCACAGAGCGGATGTTCCACGTACCTCAACAGCGCTCAGGCAGTTAGCTCATTCATTGGTGCCATCTCTTCGCACCCCACCGTATAAACATTCTGAATTTCAGCATACGCACTAGCAATCTCTCCTTAACTAGCGAAAGTTGTTACTGCTGACACCTCCATGGTTCATAGGGTTTGTGGTGACACCTCCAATGTTCATGGGGTTTGTGGTGACACCTCCATGGTTCATAGGGTTTGTGGTGACACCTCCATGGTTCATAGGGTTTGTGGTGACACCTCCATGGTTCACTGGGTTTGTGGTGACATCTCATAGTTTACAGAGTTTTTACTGACACTTCAATGGTTCGTAGGGACTGTGCTGACAGTTCAATGGTTCATAGGGACTGTGCTGACTGTTCAATGGTTCATATGATTTGTGCTGTCACCTCAATGGTTGAGAGGGCTTGTGTGATCAGCTTGGCATTTACTGCGTAGCGCAATTCCAAACCACGCTAGTTGAATTCGTCATAACTTGTAGTTCATGCCGTTCTTAAAGCACTTCATTATAAACTATCAGTTATCAGTACCTATGGCAAGAATTAGATGTTTAGCTTTCTGGCAGATAGTTTATCACATATACTCTATCTTTAAAACGTTGTCGCCGTGCTAGGTTTTGTATCTTTTCTTTCAATTTCTTTTTTTCAGTAGACTAGTCGAATATGTCACGATAAGTAAGTTGATCGTATTTTTTTTTTTCAAATTTTCACATCCACATTATTTAGGTTTTCATTTTTTCAAGACACATTCGCATTACATTTCTCCGGACAGTAGGCAGCTAACTACCTTAGATGACTTTTCTCAGCGGGGATCGCCATCTTGAGATTTATGTAAACACAACAGAATGAATACAAACGTTCGTACCATCTGCCCTTCATTAACAAAACTTGTGCATTACACCAAAAACAGCTATTTGAAAGGGTAATTACTGTTAAGTCTATATTATTGAAAACATTACTAAAAAATGTCCCAGAAATTTAGAAATTGATTTTAATATCCTCCTAACTCTTGCAACTGTTTGTAGCATGTTGGGAGGTTTAAACAACGTATTCACTCGCTCTTGAATATCTGTCGTAAACCAATTACCTACCCTTCCCTCCCCCCCCCCCAAAAAAAAATTATCGGTTGTGGTGTTGTGCGGTTGCATTCAATAATTTATTTGTATGTTGCTTCGCTTGTGATATTTTATTTCTAGATTTAAATATCTTGCGTCCTCGTCACGTTTCATCTATGTGACGCTACAACTCTGCTCCTAATAGGGCTTGGCATATAAGTTTTCTGACCCTTATCAAGAATTATAATACATATATAATTAAAGTGATATGCTAAGAGACGTACGATGAACTATCAAAAGACGGAGTAAGCGAATTCATTTTTTTAGGTGAAATGTGCCTCAGTAAAATGTATTCTACAATTTTAGAGTATATACCTGTAAGCGAATATTTGGTAAAGATTTGGTTAATTACCCCCGAGATTAAGCAATTTTCGATAAAAATTTGGGATACACACTACCAGCTAAGGGAAATGATGCCAATATTATCATTGGGACTACATAGTGTATTTTATAGAATTTGTTTGTTTGACACAAACAAATTTCTTCTGACTTTAGTGAGGTAAATAGAACAAAATCTGACCTCACCTAATCTAAACAGCATTAACCATAACTATTCAAGCCTAATTTAGCCTTGCCTAACCTACTGTAATCTCAACTAATCATATTTCGGGTAACGTAACCAAAGTCCAGCTGTCAAAAGTCTAGGGAGCTTCTATGCCAAACTTAACTGCCGGACCATCATTCGATAGAAAGATTATATTTTTGTATCTTATTTGCAAATTTCTGCTTTAACATTACTTGGCTGGAAAAAAGCCAGTTTGTTTCTGTGACGTTTCAGAATTTTCTTTGTAAATCTTGTAAGAAAATTACTGCTTTCAGGCATTTGATGAAACGAATCTTAACCGAATATTCATCAGAACGCACAGGCTTCCCTTCCCTTATGGAATATAAGCTATAAACTAGAAATGTGTTTCAAAACCGTAAGATGTTTGTGTATAAATTGTTGAATTTTTTATTCGTTTAGAGATCCGAAGTGCTCCTAACTGAAACTCTCCTATACTCTAGTCATGTCCTTAATTTGTATCCACTTTGCTGCTATCGGTTTTCTTACCATTGCTAATATTTTTACTGAACTTTGTCTTCTCTTCAAGTTTATAGTTTTCATGATTGTATACATCGCTTTGCTTAACATGCTATGTGTTTCTTCTTTCATTATCTCTTTGGATCACATATATGGAGGCTCAAAGTAGGAAAACAATACTGGCAGCATTCTTCTGTACTTTCCGTGAACTTAAGTGTTTTCATAATTCCAGTCGCTTTTGAGATGAAAGTAAAACTGTATCTTGACTCCATGACCGAATCTCACGGGATCAATCTGCTTAAAAATAAAGTGGACTTGATTTATCTACTGTTGATTAAAATTGGCATCCATTGTACTGATATGTTCTTTATTGCAATGGAAGTAGTTTTCAGTTATGGGACAGCCTAAAGCGAGCTGGACATTTCCCACCCGGCAGTTTCGCTTCACTTTGTGGCCCAGTTAGACGTTCTCTGCCTGTCGCCTGGTTGATGAGCACTGGAGCTTTAATGCTAATTACAGGCTTTTGGGGAATGCTAACCTCGGGGGGCCTAGGATGGACTATGGTTGTCTTTCTGGTCTTGTTTTTTTTTAATCGAAATGCGCTGTGCATCATTCGGTGGGTTGTGACGCTGGTGTTGTAGAAAATAGTTGGGGAGCTGATGAGACAATTACGTAACCCTTCACAATATATCAACCGAAGTTTTACCTCCGCCAAGGTTGTAGTGTTTTTGTGGAGTTGGTTTTTAAGTTTGTCTCTCTGTCTGTAACTAAGACGACTCAAAAATTATGGACAGCTCTTTACGACGCTTACAGGGATTGTTAGGCATGCTAGGAGGAACAGATCATTAACTTATGGTGAAGATCCGTTCAACCTTTTGTCGGCGTTTTTTTTTCGGTAGCATAACTCAAAAAGTCATTTACTGAATTATATAAAATTTGCAGGAATTGTTGGTGATATTACTAGGAGCAAGTGACCAAATTATTGCGTTTATCTGCTCTTCCTCTTGTTTGTTTGTCTTTAAGTTTGTCAAAACGTTTGCCAGTAACGTAATTCAAAAAATATTACGGATTCGTGTTAAATTTGCGGTAATTGTTAAACACGTTTAGAGACATAAATGATCAAATTTTGGTAATGATCGCTCTGTTCGTGTGTTTGTTTTACTAATATTTGCCGATATATTTGTGAAAATTATATCTCAATTAGTTACCAATCTATCTACTATACAATAATTCACGTCGTGTTTTTATTTATTTATATATTTATATCTTTCCTGTCACGCTCTATGGGAATAAGATAGGAGAAAAATCAGATTTCAAAATGTAAAAAAAGTGGGGTACCTTGCAATCATTTTCTTCAGTATTAGATAGGGGAAAATACAACTAATAAGATAGGAGAATATTCAGATTTCAAAAGGCGAAAAAAAAGTTGGGTACCTTGGAATCTTTTTCTTCAGTATTAGATAGGGGAAAAATGAGGAAGCCCAAAAGACGGCGGGGGTTTTGGTGAAGTGTTAATTTTTTGCCATCATTTATAATGAAGGCACGGGCCACTAGTAGATCTTCATAAAATGTGAAGAATTTGCTGGATATGTTAAACGGCACCAATTATCAAATATTGGTGATGATCAATGTTACCTTTTGTGTATTTGACAAATGTTTGTCAAAATGTTGGTCAGAAGATAACTCAAGAAGTTACTGACAAGTCTTCAAGAAAATAACGGAAGCTGTTATTGCTGCCAAAATGTACAAATGACCAAACTTGGGTGCTGATATAGATGAAATCCTAATTATAGGTGAAATTTGAATTTTTCCTTAACATTGCCTTGCTTAGTGGAGGTATTCGCCCTCACAGTGCTCTAGTTATGTAAGTTGCTGTTCTTGGGTTCTTGTTGCAAATCTTTCCAAATGACGTAAAATGGGCAAGACCCTTTTAGATTGAGTTAGCTTAAAGGTTAAGAAGTTGCTTCTTTGTTCTGCATGGCGTTCGCCGCTCTAATTTTTATCCTTCCATAGTAAAATAATAAAATGTTTACAGTTGAGGTGTGCTGAATACATGCAAAGAGTATTCTCTCATGGGGCGGAATTGCGTCAGTAGCCGTAGGTTACAATAGGTAGTTGGTCTCGTCTAACCGATGTTGCTCGATGTCGGCTATACCAGAGACTCTAGTTATATTACCGGGAGTTGGGCCTTCCCTACCTATTCTAACGCTCCCAATTGACTTCGTTCTTCATCCAGCAATTTACGCACTTTGTTCTTTCTAATAAATTTGAAAAGAGCTTACTACGACTTCTCTACCAGTTCATGAATGATTAGCGTGCGTTATCTGAAACGTAACCACAAACAACAATTTCTTTGCGTCAATAACTGTATGTTCTTTGGCCCACATTGAAGCTGTAGTAACTTTTTTTTCCAACGAAATGCAATTCTGCCTATACTAGTATCAACTACTGCAATGCAGGGAAATTTTAAGTTTTCACGCCAGTAGACGTCTCCAGTCTATACGACTCAGATACAAGCATTCTTACAATTACTATCCACTCCCGCAACACTGATGCAAGAAGACCTAAAGTTGCAGTTCAATAGACGTCTACGGCCTCAGCTAACGTCCCAGCTCTCGTAGCGAGATGGCGCCTCTGGACCCGCTGGGCTGACGGAAACTGTTGTTCCACGTTCCTTCATAAGAGGTTAATACCCTGTGATGGCGCTACAAAGTTCGCACGACTCGCACTTCTCTTTGCTAATTTCTGACCAAAGTTTGCCGTATGCCCGCCTCAAAGGCGCCCCAGTTTAGTTCAACTTTGTGTCTGGGACGTTCGCGTCCGACAAACATTGCCTATTAAGTGTGGCAAAAATATCACGCGCTTAATTTATGTGCGTGCAATCCTGAAGCTCTTAAATGAGGCCGTAAAGGTGGCCAGTGCTGCAAATTTGTGTGGGCCTAGTCGTGCCGACCGTGCGTGAGAAGCGACAAAGTCCCGGATGTTGGTTACTTACACTTTCAGTGGTTAGCCTCGCAACTCCTTGATGAATAGTGCACTTGGGGAAGTATCAAAAAGTGGCATTAATAAATAGTGAGATATACTATGTAGGTTGATGTTCACTCATGCAATCATAGTGTTCTTATCAAGAAGCAAAAACATGGTGTAAGGGATATGCTATGAACGAATTTATACTGCGGCAAACAATTTATCCAAATGCATTCGTTCAGGGATGTACTTTACCCTTTAGGGTAGGTAGATTATACGGGAAATCCTCATATAGGTTTATGGAGTATTTTATTTAAGTTTACAAGTTTATACACCGGATATTGGATAATATACAATCTTTTGATTCTCCAGTACACATGTCGAACACCTAAAACTATAAATTTGTGACTTAAATCAAGGACTGTACAGAACGAATAGGTGTGACTTATGACCAGCACTTCTTTCATGCACAGACGTTCACACAGAGAACTCACATCTTTAAGTAACCAGATGCCTTCAACTCAATGTATTTCGTTGAGGACTAAAGAAGGTAGTTCTTTATCCTAAATATAACACATCACTAGATTTCATTGTTCTGCAAATTCAGATGTTCCTAGTTGCCTGAGTTATATTCTACCGTCGCCAATTAACGTACAATGTAAACCTATATAAATATGTCGAAAGAATAGTAGTGTTATTCTTGTGCCTAAATGAGAACAGTGAGCGTTCACAAATTAACTAAAGAGTTCTCGTGGGTACTAATTTTCCACAAAGAGCTATCTTCTTTGAGCCTCACAGCCAAAATGTAGGTAATTGGATAAAGTGCTTAATTACGTCATTTCGTTAGTTCTCTATGTGTACTAACACGAATAACTGGAGAGGAGTTGGGGTAGTGTGCCAGTAAATGTTGCACAATATTTGGGAGAGCTTCTTCTGATTTAAAACCTTGTTTAGGTACTCATATGGTAGGAGAAATTATTGACATTTCCAAAACTTCCTTCTCATTTTTCATCAATACACACGTCTCTCACATATTTTTTTTGTGTTATTGATCTTTTCTCCGATACAATAACACTTTCTGTGAGCAAAGGAGTTGCGGAATAATTTGATGAGCTCCCATTATTTTGTTTGTTTTCTCCATAGGCAAGGAACAGACTGCTGAAACTATCAATCAATGCGTTCAGAGAAACTATCGCATCCTTCTGTGCCGTTGAAAAGTCACTTGTGAATAGCTTACTTTTTCAAATTATTTATTATAATTATTACTATTACTGCTACTACTTTTACCTTTACTATTTCTACTTCAACTATGTCTATAATTGTGAGGAGTGATTAATTTGCTGTGTTTACGAAGTTCGCCGCTACAAGATCCTTCAATATATCGATTTTGTATCTGTTGCTACGCCCTATTTATCATTAAGTTGTAAAGCCTCTTTGAATCACCAATCTTCTATAAGTCATACCTCAACCTTTTTTGATTGCCAAGCATCTGCTAATTTTTCTATTGCTCTTCTGTGATTGCCTGCATATCACAACTTTTCGCATCCCATCTTTACTGTGACCTTTATCATTTCCCTGTGTATAGTTAGTTCAAGTCTGATCGAATATTTCTCAATTCGTTACGGTATAACTGCAATCCTGCTTCCTTCCCCATCACCGATAACTGCCCTGGCTCATATTTGCCCTTTCGATATTGAAACGATTTTTGACTTTGCGGAGCAGGTCTGGAAATTTTTCCGCCACATACCCTGTGCAGAATTCAGTTCAGTATTTGCTCAATGCTTGCCTTCACATCACTTGCACTGTTGTACTGACGTCTTCGTTGGAGTTTTTTTTACACATTTTCTGCACAAGATAATCTTTCTGTGTCATCATGGCTGCAAACGTACTATAATTTCTTATTCTTGATTAAATTAAAATATTTTCTGCACTCGTTCTACTAAGAATCCCACTTTGCTTCTTGAGTTCCCATCATAAACTAAATTTGCCACGGTTGAAGTTAAATTCCCCTCGATTTTGCATCACTTGTTTTTGACTCTACCAATTTTCCCTAATAAATCTCAATGGTTAACATGAACTGGTCCAATGTCGCTATTATTTTTGAGTACCTTTGTGTTCGATCATTTTTAAATTTTTCTAACTTGTGAGGCTTGTTCCTCAGAGCTGTAGGATTGGTGGAGAGTCTCGAGTGCTTATCCGAGCGATGTCGTCGAAGTCTGACCAGGAGCCGGGCAAACCTCATGTCTTTTTGATAGACCCTAGAACGAGCTGACCCATAAATAGGACCATCAACTCTTCTAGCTTTGCTCATTCATCTTTTAAATCTCCGCCTTCTGTCTCATCTCTTTCATCATCTTCATCTGCTTCTCCGTTACCACCTCCTCTTCCTCCGAAAGCAACGAAACCGCGTCGTCACATTCAACGTCGGGAACTTTTGCAAACTGAATCTAAAATTCCTGCTCCTCCATCTTCGCCATCTTCTTCATCAACTTCTGCTCCTTCGATCGCTTCGATTTCTCCGACGCATTCTTCATCTTCGTCATCATCTTCGACGAACACCACCAAGACGATCACTAAAGCTCCGCCGAAGGATTCTCCTACTTCTTCTCTTTCTTCGTCTTCCACTCTTCCACTACCAGATGTTCAATTGTCTGCCCTTGAGGCTTCCGCCACGCCGTCTCCTACGATACCTCATCAGCTGAACAACCCGCAGCTGCACCAGCCTCTTCAGCAGCCTCCGTCTGTCTTGCCTAGACAGACTCACGACACTTCTTATCAACATAAACAAAAATCGCAACCGCGTCTCGATCAGGCACTTGCTTCCAAGCAGTTGTCCAAATCGACGACTAAGCTCAAACAGAGCAAACCTAAGTTAACGACGTACCAAACACTTCCACACAAACCCCGGGAACAATCTCTTAAAGCGGGCTCGTCTCGAACTGATTCCCAGGTTCCCATTCCTATTCAGCCGATCCAACATTCTTTACATCACGCGCTTATTGCACAGCCGGGTAAGGAACCTCCTCCGGTTCAGCCACGCACCAGCCAGCCGGCACCTCCAATATTACCTCGGAGTATCACTCAGCCTGGTGCCGACGCCTCCGCTACAGCTCCTCTCGATGACCCCAATGCCGGAGCTGCAACCAGCGTGTCTGTTGCTGCCAACATATCTAAAACCGATGTCCATCAGGCTCAAGTGGATGTTAATATCGTAACTGGGGTACCTAATATTCCTCCTTCTCAGTTAGAATCAACTCAATCCCGAGATCTTAATATTTCACACCAACAGTCTCTGCCACCATCCCAAGAACAGCAAGCTCCTTTAATGTCGACCATTCTCCACCAGTATTCTCATCAGCAGCAGTATCCGCAGCATCATCCAGATAGCCGTAGTTTTCAACATCACCATCTCACGTCTCCCCACCATCTACAGGCAGATATCCCTTTCTCGGTACATTTGCAGTCACCTCTGCAACATCCGGGTCATCTCCAATCTCCTTTGCAGCATCCGTTGCACTTACAAACTCCCCTTCCCCATCCGCATCTCCAGCCGTCGTTGCTACAGTCTCCTGTTCAGCATTCTCCCCTAAGAACTTCATCTCATCAGTTTGGCCCAAGCAAACCATGGTCGTTGCAACACAATCCATACTTTCAACGGACGTCTCCTCTTCAGTCACCCCTACAGCACTCGTCTTTGACGCACTCCCCTATTCCTCACTCGCCTATTCAGCATGCATCTCTTCAGCATTCGCCGATTCAGCAGTCTCCCATGCACTATGCATCCGCTCGGCATTGGCCTCCACGCGCGTGCCATCGGCGCCAACTGTCGCTTCAAGAGTCTCCTTTACAGCAAGGAACTCTTCCGCCTGCTCATCCTCAGGCCATGTCTCACCATCCACGACGACCCCGATCTCCGTCTCCCACGGATGGATGGGCCACAACGCGAAGGTCCTTTCGACGGTCTTCAAGGGGATCCTTGGCGTTATCGCCAACCTCCAAGTCACCAGCGCGCCGAGGATCTTCTCCTCTGCGCGACTCTCCTATGCTTCTACATCGGCACTCCCGTCATCGCCATCACGCTTCATCAACCCACATTCCGCTACGCATGCGAGATCCCCTCGATGCTATAGATCCGATGGATCCTCACGATCCTCTGCGGCATAGCACTCTTCTTCACCGTCGCCATCACTCGTCTCACCATCATTTGCCTCACCATACGATGCACGGATCGCCATCGAAAACCTCAACTTTGAAGACCTCATGCACCTCGTCAACACCAGAATCTTCTCCTCCTAAAAGTCCCGGGCCAGGCTCATCGATTGCATCTGAGATTCCTGCAAATGTCTCGCCTCACCATCATCCTGCTCACCTGCAGCAACAGCAGCAGCGAGGTGTAATTCAGCAAATGGATCATACTTCCCATCATAAGGATTGCCCGCATCACTACCGCAACATCGCCAAACTCTACAAAGTAAAGAGGGTTCATCCTGCTGCCTCGGTAAGATTTTTAACTTATAGAATATTTTTCAGCGTTTATAAAGGCTTAGAGAATGGGTGACTGTTTATTATGTTGTTAATATATAATTTTACAGACAGGTGAATTATATTCTATTGGTAGATCTGATTTTTAGATGAGATGAATTGTCACGTTGTGCATGTACTTTGTTATTTGTATTTCGTTGCACAATATTATTGCCGTGGCGTTTCTGAAGACCCTATCCCCACAAATACCTACCAGTTTAGTTCACTGGTGAATGAACCACTATTCCTAGTGAGAATAGCACTAGTAATAATGTAAAGAATAATGGATAGTATGCGCAAATGGGATGGTTAAACATGGTGCTTTTGCAAAAAAACGTGTTACCTGTTGCTCTTTCAAGCAAAAATATTGTTTTCTGAGCTAGTTGTTTGTATCAACACCCAAAGCTTTCAGTTAACCTTGGAACGCTTATTGGACCCATTTGGTCACTTTTAAATTGTGCCATTCCTGCGAAAATTGATTTCAAACTGGGATACACTCATATTATATGATTGAAACATTTTCGTTGTACTATACTAACTTTATCTCATTCTGCGTGGTCCAAAAGTGAACTGATTTTGATCAGAGGTGGGCAAGCTACGGCCCGCGGGCTACATCCGATCCGTCGGTCTTTTTAGTTCGGCTCGCCGAAGATTATGGGTTTTTCGATATATTACCCAATTTAAGCGGTTATTATAATATTTATCCTAATTGTACGTATCTGTAACTAGCTCGGCCCGTCGGCCCATTTGTAAAATTTAACGTGGCCCCCTATTCCAGAAGTTTGCCCATCCTTGATTCAGATATATAAAAGCATCACCTTTTCCCATTGGCTAATGAATTTAGTATTTATTTGGGATAGAGCTCAAAATGTGAGTGACGCTTCAAATTTACGCTCATTAAATGTTTTTGATTCTTAGAATCAGAAGGGTCTTGTTTTGCTTCGTTTTTTTCGAAGATTGAAAATTTGGGATGCTTTACGAGTAGGTTAAAATCCAAAGCAGCGTGCATTATCTTAATTCGTATTTTATTGGCTTCAAAGTTTGTGATTTATTGGAACAAAATTCCATGCAGCCGTGTGTTTTTATGATTAAATTTTGTCGCTCAGCACAAAGATCAGCCCCGTTTTGTATATGTCTAGAAATCTGTTGATTATTGATAAGCGCCATTTCGGTGTTTGGTGTAGAGCACGGCACTTGTTCATTTTGGTGGTTTTGTAATGTAGTACTCTGACAAGTGATATTTCAACCTTGACGTTCCAGCACAGGGTGGTCGGACTTTTTCGACATTTTGTGCCACTTCTGCTCTAATTACGAAGGGCTAAATAAACGTATACGTATGCAATTTATTTTTTAGAACTGAGAACTTTGCACGTCTCGATTAAATGTAATATAAACTTGCAATACAAATATGGCCGCGGGCCACGAGCGGCCTGAGGGCCAGTAGTTGGACCGTCCATTTTTCGCGATTCCATCCACCACTTTCTTCACACCCACATTATTGCCGGCTTTGTAAACTAAAATGACGATAAACGGGAATGCAGTGCACCGATGCTTGAGATTATCTTTTTCTACTTAGATGCGCTGTGTCCCTTTTCTTCATCGCCTCGAGTATATTTCTTAGAACTGGATGACTCCTTCACAAATACTTTTTACCCTAATAAGCACAGCGATTTTTTCTTTGAAAATTTTGAGGTTATCTCACTTCTATAACATTTCTCTAATTATGAAAATTGAAGTATTGCAACCCAGCACATTGTTTTTGCAAAAATTTGCTATTTGAACCTCCCTGAAATTAAATATTCATGATGGTCTTCGCTTATTGATTTATCTAATAAAGAACGAACAGTTGATGTTACATCATGTTTCTAACGCTATAAGTAGAATTATTACTTACGTTCTAACTTCTTTCTGCACTTACGCTGACTGCCTGTCCCTTTTTGGAAAATGAATTCTTACTGGCTTACTAATTTGAGTCTACAATGTTCCTTGGCGCTTGACGAAATACCTTGGCTCAGATTTTCAGACAGTTCGTACTGTTAAGAGAACGGTGACGCTACACTTCTATGCAGACATACTGATGTTGTGGCTAAGATCTTATTACTTCAGTATGCTGGTCGTAATCAAATAAGGATCAAAAATTTGTTTCAAGTGAAAAGTGAGCCATTTCGTTAACTAGAGCACTATGAGAGCGTGTACCTCCGCCAAGCAAGGCAATGTTAACGAAAATTAAAAGTAGTCCTGAAACTGGGATTTTCTTTTTACCATCACACAAAATTTAGTCATGTGCACCTCTTAATTTTTCTAACAATAGGTAAAAATTTCATGAAGATCCATTCACAACTTTTTGAATTATGTTGCGAACAATTATACACAACTAGAACGCCTTGCGGCGTAAGACCATCACCCATGGTAGGGGTGATGGTGATGCGCCGTCACTTTTTATGGCCAGCTGATTCCAGTTTTTTTCTGCATTGTTTATATTAAGTCAACGCACCTGACTCTTTACAAAAAAATTGTGAACATTGCAATTCCTGCTGCCACTTTTCGAGTGAAGTTACCAATTCAACGCCGTCATTTTTGATGGCCAGCTAACTCGAAGATTTTGCTATATTTCACATCTCGGACAACCCACCTGACTGCCTGAAAAAATTATTATGGCTCAACTCCTTCTGCCTCATTTAGGTGGAGAGTAAACAAAATTCAGTGCCGTCATTTTTGATGGGCTGCTAATCTTACTTTTTTGAGAAGGGGCACATCGATGACAACCCACCAGACTCCCTGCTAAAAATTATGAACATTGCTCAACTCTTTCGACCACTTTTTGAGTGGAGGGACAAATATATCTTTACAAATACATATACATACTTAAATATTCAACGAAAACATCACCTCTCTCACTTCGTTCGCGGGTGATAAACATAATGATAAGCAAACAGATAGATCAACACAAAAATTTGGCCATTTGCTTCTAGTAACTGTTTCAACAATTTCTGCAAACTTCATAAAAATCCGTCGGTATATTTTTGAGTTATGCTACCAAGAGAATAAGAGGCAGGCTGACATAAAAACAAACGATTGACAGGATTTTCACCAAAAGTTATTCACTGTTCCTCCAAACATATGTAACAATCATTGTAAATTTCGTAGAGAGCCATTCATACCATAATTTCAACTTTTTGAGTTATCTTAGGGATAGAGAGGCAAACAAACAAACTAAAACGCCTCGTTGCGTACGGCCATCACCCGCGGTGGGGGCCAAATTCAATGCAGTAATTTTAATTTTTTAATGGCCAACTAATCCTAGTTTCTCATACGGATTCTGTCTCCAACAAGGATAGGGCACAGCCCCCAGAGTACGAGCTCTCTTAATAATAACAGGAAAAATAGAACGCCTCGTGGCGTAAGACAATCTGACGCAGTGGAGGCAAATTCAACGTCATCATATTTTATGGCCAGCGAGGCCTAATTTTTTGGCATCTAGGCATCACATTTAGGTTAACCCACCAAACTCCCTGCAAAAATATTTGAACTTTGCTCAACTCCTTCTACCTGTTTTTGGGTGGACAGACATATACCGGGCTTTGCAACAGTCATGACCTGTTTTCATAATTTGCCATGCGAAGTTTGCAAAACTTTGTTTATTATAAAACAAAACAAGATTTGTAATGTGTTAGTTTATAATGTTCTAAAAAACATTACTGTTCAATAGGACCTCCATTGGCAGCAATGACTTGCCTTAATCGTGGTCGGAAGTCCTTACACACATTACGGACGTAGCCTTTCCTCATCTGGGCCCAAGTGCGGTTCACAGAGGCTTTCAGCTCCTCAATGTTGTTGTGGCGATCTTTGTATTCTTTACTCTCAATATGCGGCTACACGCTGTAGTCCAGAAGATTGAGATCAGACGACTGTGGGTGCCAGAAGTCTTTGAGCCAGAAAGTCATGTTTTTGCTTATCCAGTTTTGGACGATTTTCGGCGTGTGCGCTGGTGCACCATCTTGCTGAAACACGTAATCCCCATCTTTCACAAGTTTTATGATCCAAGGAAGAGCTTTTGTGGCCATGATATCCCTGTATTCAGCCCCTGTCAACCTGTAACCGCCCTTGAACCACNTTTTGGACGGTTTTCGGCGTGTGCGCTGGTGCACCATCTTGCTGAAACACGTAATCCCCATCTTTCACAAGTTTTATGATCCAAGGAAGAGCTTTTGTGGCCATGATATCCCTGTATTCAGCCCCTGTCAACCTGCAACCGCCCTTGAACCACACTGGAGGCATCTTCTCTCCATTGGAGGCCACAAAGCCAAGCATCATCACAGAGGCCGGACGCTGTGTTGTGGACATAACGAACATCAGTGATGTCTTGGCCAAAGCTCACAACTCGATCATTCCATTTGTTGAAGATAGGAACCACGGTGAAGGTCTTCTCATCTGAGAAAATGATGACTCGATTTCCATGACTTTTCAAGTCGTTAAGGAGGCGGGAAAATCGCTCTTGGCGCTTTTTGACCATGTCAGCAGCTAGCAGCGGTCTTTTCTGACTCTTTAAGCTCTTTCCACCTTCACTCTTTACAGCTCTTGACACGGATGACACAGAAATCTTCTCAAATTCAGTCATTTTGAGTTTCGGATAATTTTCAAAAGCTTTTCGAACATTCTTCCGTTTAATAACTTGTGGTCTGCCTGAACGTGGTCGATCTTGGAGGCTTTCATTATTCTTAAGGTGGTTTTCGACCCGTTTCACCGTTGATAATCTGACATTTTGCAACCTAACAATTTCCACCTTCTGGTGATCTGCGCGAAGGAGAGCTGCTATCTTTATCCTTTTTGTTTCCATTACCAACAATGTATAGAAATCAGCATTGTTACCAGTTATTATATTATCTGAAATAGTTTAGGAATGTCTTTGTCAATAAATTTCATCAAGTCTTTGAAATGAGTTTCACACTTTGAAAATACAAAACAGGTCAGGACTTTTGAAAAGCCCGGTATACATATACATACATAAAAATATATATACAATTATATATATTCTTATAATCCCGTTGAAACCTCATGTAAAATCCACCCATTAGAACGACACACTGAAAAAACTCTACGGGTCGTTCCGCCGTCTTCTCGATAGTAAACGCGCGCTTAGATGCTGCCATACACCACCACCCTAGTACAGAAGCCCTTCCAATGAGTTCTTACTCCGAGAACTTTGTAGGTTAGGTTATCAGGTCTGGTTTTGCATGTGTTCTAAGTGTTTTAAACTGTTTTAACGTATTTTAGGATTTTAGCAGAACCAGACCAGCCCCCCGAACCTACAAGGTTCTCGGAATAAAAGCTCATTACATAGCCAGGTAATGTTTAAATCCCCTGATTGGTTATACTATTTAGAAATGTGGTCATTTTATTGCACTCGCTGAAAGAACGAAAGAACATCGGCTTCTGTGCAAAACAGTATTTTGGGCTACCTATGAAATTAAGTCAAGTGATGAGCATAGCTAGTGGGCCTTGCAGAATGTTGCGCAAACTATGGGTAAAAAAATCTGTTTGTGGGCATATGCCACAAAAAATAACTAATATTTGACATTTCTCATGTATGGAGGACATAAAAAAACAGACAATTATCACTGTCGCCTCAAAATTACTTCTGGTTATAGCAAAAACACGCACCCTAAAATATGATACCCAAATCTTGGTTCAGAAAGTTGTACGATGCTTTGTTCGGACAAAATATAAGTACCTATTTGTATTCAAGGAACATTCTTCAGTGGATGATGAAATCGATATAATGTAAATCTCAAGTTCGTAATGAAATTAACAATACTCAAGTCTTTGTGTATTTATCCGTCCAAGAACAATGATGATCAGCCAGGCAGAACTGATTGATATGTTTAGAGACCTACGACTCTCAAAAGAGTTACCTGATGTATTTGCATTTAGAGTTCAAGAGAATTTCTTGCAAGGAAAAGCAATTGTACATTTTAGTCGAAACAGAGAGAGATCTTCTGGCATTCTTTAAATTTGAAGATATTATTTGCTGCTTTTGTGAGCTCTGTTGGGCGTGATGGGTGCTTTACAGTATCTTCAAAGTGAATTAGAAAATTTTGTACATATATTTTGAAGAACTGTCTAAAAAATGTGTTTTACTACACAACGACGCTCGTACGGTGCGATCCCTATTAATCACTCTGTGCATAGCGGAGAGTACGGTCTTTTTTTTCTCTACTATATGCTTAACAAAAGCTGTTTGTATTTAGTAACAGTTGATGCTAACTTATTAAGCAATCATTTTTTTCAATTTTTGTTGATATTTTAAAGCATGGTTTGAGGCTACAACACTTCGGAAAGTACCCTAACGAAGTATGTACCTGCACCACATGACAAAACATGACTGTGTTGTAGAAAGAACACCTGGCGCGGTGGTAAGAAGTGGATGCCATATATCAGATCAAATTGTCCAAATTAGTTGAGAACATCAATTAAACATAGGTCAACAAAATGTGTGCTGACCAGTACAATAATAGGGACGTTACATCGTCGTGACCTGCCTTGCTGCGCTATCGTCTCTCACGACGATTTGTGTGCGTGTTTTTATACGCAGATCGTGTGCGCGTGAGCGGCGTACAAGTTGGTGCGCCGCGCTGCTCGCTGTATCGCTGTTTGAGTTGGGTTAGTTTATGTAATGTTGGGTAACGTTAGGTAACGTTACATAACGTTAGGTAAGGTTAGAAAGGTTAGATTGGGCTAGGCTAGGTTAAAAGGTTAGGTAAGTAGGTTAGGTTAGGTAAGGAGGTTAGGTAAGGAGGTTAGGTTAGGTAAGGGTAGGTTAGGCTATGTTAGGTTTGCCTAGGTAGTGTTTATTTTAGTGGTGGCGCGCGCAGGAAAGCTTACGTGAACGTAAAATCGTCGTGAGAGACGATAGTGCTGCCTGGCTGTAGCCTTGTCATGGAAGAATTTACTTAGATGCAACGAGCTTACAAGAATGGCTGCACTTCCTGCCACTACATATAATGTAGCTTCAACCCTGTAAAACCTAGGCTGCCCGAAGCTCCTACCCTGCAGGCTCTGTTCGTTATTTTGTCTTCTTTCTCAGCTGGCCGAGCTTCATTTCAGTTTTATGGATTGTAGCTCCGTGTTGTGAATGCGTATACCGACCGCCTAGGAGGCTAGCTGCCTAGCCTAGCTT
>LQNS02276498.1:6010297-6034229 GCA_001587735.2 Parhyale hawaiensis | reverse complement strand
TAATAGATTGCGTCGTTTCCCGCCTCATCGATGCCTGTCGTTTTTTACTGGAAGAATATTTGTTAAAAGTAATAGCTAATTATCTCCCTCATCTGGACGCCTATCGATTATCGTTATCAGGCAGATATCTCGTGCTGGATGTTCTGCAACTGGCTACAGGTCCGGCATGTCTGATACGCTCAAATTGGTGCCCATCGTAGTTTGTCACCTCTATTTAATCAGTGTACGATACGATTGGTTGTCTTGTGTCATGATACAACGCATTGCATCTGTTTTTGTCAGTTCCTGGTGTGACTGGGAACATAAAACTAAGCTCCACTGCATGGCTACGATTGGAGCAACACAGGCGATAGAATACTGAACATTTACGGGCAACAAGAGACGGAAAGAAAGTGAAGATTATGTTTTCTTCGGTAAATGTTGGCATCACGAGAGGGACGATAGTAATACTTTAGCGATGGGCAGCTGGCTACTCTCATCTTGTTCATATGTTAAACCGAATGTCAAGCAGGCAGATGAAACTAAGCTATCCGGCACTAATTATTGGCTGTCACATAATAGGCTAACAAAGGGTTTCAACGGAATATTTTCACCCTACTGTAACCAACGCCAGTTAACACTAACTTCTAATAACGATACATGTTCAAAGATCATTACTGCGTTGAAACAGCTTGTTAAATCATAGAAGTTGCATTCTAAGTCCCTTATTGCATGGCAGCCTATCTTTAATATGAAAGACTATTTAGGTCTCGCGAACCCAGGGTCCCAAGTGCCTTCTGCGCAGGGGATGTTGCAGCTGACCGCAGTTCCTGCTGACGAGGTTATTTTTGTAAAGTTAGGTATTAGGTAAGTTCTCTATTTTCCCTTTCTGTTTCTCGAGGTGGGTTGTCGATCGAGATAGTAGACCTAGTCCGTGGGACTTCTCTACTCTCTTTCGTGTGGAAGGCATTGAATGGGTCGTCCACTCGAGTGTCTTTCCTATTCTTTGCGCCTTTTTCTCGCCAGTAGTAGCGCACTGAGCCAACCGAGTTTTCCCGGCAGCAGTGCCGAGATAAAATATTCCTACTGATAAAAAGCGTTATATTTTTTCAGTCGAGTTTCACTCTTGAATCGCCATTCTGCGTCTAGGGTGGTACAACATTGAATCTAATAATAATATCAAGGACTGAATTGTCCTAACATGGCCTCGAAAGTAACAAACCTTTACTTTTGCGCATTGTGCTGCAGCATTATTCTCTCATTCTACAGCTCTTATCGTATCATAGCGGCACAATAAAGCCTCATTAATGTTATGAATGCGTTATACTGAAGCCCTCATACAGTATCTGGTATTTACAGCTCTCCCAATATTTTAGCATCATATTGCAGCTTCATTATTTTATCACTACCTAATTAAATTCACCCTTGAGTTTAATAATAACCTGGAATCTTCAAGCAGACCTTCGTATGTTCACGGACTCGTGGCGAACAATTTTCCAGAATTGTTAACTGAAAAAGATCGAGCAACGGTTTTCGAATTTCTGATGAGGGGCTACGCCCGTTATGGGTGTTCTGATATCCCGAGGGCACGTGCACTCTGTTGTCGACCGTCGCATCCGTAGAGAAAGACTTCGTTCAGATAATGAGCTCCTCTGGATGACCGAACCGCCCGTATTGCCAGGCGACAAATGTGTTACAATGAAGACGGACAAGCGGAATCTGACAGAGGAAAACATAAAGATTCACACTACGGTGAGATACTGAGCAAGTTAGGGACTTCCAAACGACGGGCGGAAGTGTCCGTAGCTGTGATTAAAAAAAAATTGAAGGTCGATTAAAAAAGTCATAGGCCTATTACAGTTTCCGATGGTCGAGTCATATATTTTGGAGTGCGGCATTAAACATTCCTCACATAACCCGAGCCTTTACACATGTTTAACTACTGATTTGGTACTATGATTTGAAACAAGACCTCTGACTGGTTTATAGAAAGTCCAATCAAGTGCTTAATGCCCCATGGACAGCAAAGTACAGCAACATAGTTTGTGCAGGCTGGTGTCTCAGTGGTGCCTAACACTTCGCTTTACTATATGTAACACTGGAACCTCATTCTGAAGTTCTGGTAGTATCGGAGCCCGTATTATATCAGAGCTATTCTAAAACCCTTACAATATAGAGGCCTTATTCTAAAGCCCTTATAACATTGAAGCCTCATTCTAAAGTCCTTATAACATCCAAGCTTCATTCAAAAGCCCTTATAATATCAAGGCCTTATTCTAAAGCCTATAATATTGTCAGAGCCTCATTCTAAAGCCCATATGATATAGAAGCCTCGTTCTAAAGCCAATATTATACCGAAGCCTCATTCTGAAGCCCTTATACTATTGAAGCCTCATTCTAAAGCCCTTATTATATTGGAACTTCACTCCCCGCCCGCGCCGGCAGCCCGAGTCTCTGTTTGTTTGTCTAAGATTAATTGGCACGACAACAGTTAATGAGTTGGGCTGTTTGTGCCTAAGTTTGGGTGCCGGAAAACACGTCTGTGTCTCTGGGGTCCGGCTGCTTCGATCGCTGCTGTCGTGTAACTTGTATTCGATGAGCGCTTAATGGTGAAGTGATGTGCGATCAAGATGTTACAATGGGCATTTACGGTGTTACTTCTGCGTTTACGGTATTACAATGAACGTTAACGGTGTTACAATGTGCGTTTACGGTGTTACAATGTGCGTTTACGGTGTTGTTTCTGCGTTTACGGTGTTACAATGTTACAATGTGCGTTTACGGTGTTACTTCTGCGTTTACGGTATTACAATGTACGTTTACGGTGTTATAATGTGCAGTTACGGTGTTACTTCTGCGTTTACGGTGTTACAATGTGCGTTTACGGTGTTACTTCTGCGTTTACGGTATTACAATGAACGTTTACGGTGTTACAATGTGCGTTTACGGTGTTACTTTTGCGTTTACGGTATTACAATGTACGTTTACGGTGTTATAATGTGCAGTTACGGTATTACAATGTGCGTTTACGGTGTTTCAATGTGCGTTTACGGTGTTTCAATGTGCGTTTAGGGTGTTACAATGTGCGATTACGGTGTTACAATGTGCGTTTACGGTGCTACAATGTGCGTTTACGGTGCTACAATGTGCGTTTAAGGTGTTACAATGTGCGTTTACGGTGTTGCAAATTTGCATTTGCGGCGTTGTACTAGGAGTTTACTTACTTTTAGTGAGAAAGTTTAAGCCTCCGTTTCCGAGCAGAACGATATCACAGAGGAAAGAGCAAGGGTCATATAGTATGCCGATAGAAACGGGGAACCCATGCACGGAGGTGTTCCCACACAGGTTGCCGGGCCCCATATCATAAGATGGGCGAACCTAACTAACCTAACCCTATGGCCCATCCTATGCCCCCTGAGGGGTTACTAGGACTTTGATCGGTACTGTAGGGAGCGTAAGATAAGTGCTTGAAGGTGGTGTAAGTTGCTTTTATTGAGATTATGCCCTGTGGTAGCGAGCGTTAGCTAAGCGGTACTACGGCTTTAATGCTGTAGTAACTAGCGGTAATGCTGCTATAACGAGCTTTAGCTAAATAGTACTGCTGCTGTAACGAGTGTTAGCTGTGTGACGAAAGTTAACAGGCACTTTATATTGCTGTTACTGGAGTTAGCTGAGTAATTGCTGGCGTTTGAGACGGCTTCAAATGAACGTTTTATGGTGGGGCAACGGGCCTCGGCTGTTGTGCTGTAACGGGTGGCAGATAACGGGCGCCGGAATATTAGTTACTTGAGCGCGTGATGACGGTGAACGAAGGTTAGGTAAACGTACAACGCTGTAACGGACCTTTAATGAACGCTCATCTGCAAGTGTAACAGGCAGTACTGAAGAGTTACGGAGATTATTTTCCCGTAGGAATAATGAACGCTCATTTGCAAGTGCAAGAGGCAGTACTGAAGATTTACGAGATTATTTTCCCGTTGGAATACGATAGAACCGAGAACCCTTGTAGCCTGGTATGAATAGGGTTACTGGTGTCGCAACGGACTGAAAAATAAGTTGTTTAATTCTGTTGAAATAGACGTTAGGCAAGCGTTTGACTGTTTCGAAGCAGGTCATTTGCGTTGTGCGACGCGTCTGTTTTAACGCTATAAGAATTGGTTAAACGTCCTCTGTTAGAAACTTCCTCTGTTTTAACCTGAGTTGCGCGGAGTTGGAGTGGGCAGGAATTGGAGGATTTGAAGGGGAGTTGGAACCCGAATTTAGAGTGAAACTTCGATTCTGGAGAGCCGCTTTGCTAAATATCTCATTATTAAAAAATTTGTTCAAAACTTTTAGCTTTGAGTTATAGAAATAATGGGAGATGTCGCGAACGTGAATAAATGTTTTTGACTTCATCCATGTGCCTGCAATTGACAGCGGAGCGCCTAGATAGTCCATGTAGAGTCTTGCTTAATGCTGTTTATATTCTTGAAATTAATTTGTTCATTTCCGCACCAAATGGCACAAAAAAGAAAGAGTTCTATTACTAATGCCAACAAAGTATTTTCTTGGTCTTATGTAGCTGGTGTATATATATCTTTTGGCATTCATTCCTTGGCCTGTGTAAACTGTTTTTTTTTTAGATGATAATAATTATGAATTACAAATATATGATAGTTTGATATCCTCAATGGAACTAATGATGCTAAGCATCATTGTATATGTGATAAAACTACTTTCTTTTGCTTACTACTGTATGTGTGTATTTCTTGGTAAAAAGCAGTTGGACAAAATTAGTGGTAACATTTTATATCAATTGTATCAAGCTGTCGAAGTCGTGACTCGTGAGTGGTAAAAACTTGAGGTCCAGGAGTCGGAATCGGAAAAACTGGGAAGAGGGACAGGAGTTGTAATCGGAGTCGGACTTGGAACATCCGATTCGACGAGTCTGGTCTGAACATCTGATGCATTGTTTAAAACTTCGTGTCTGAACGTTGCTTGTGTACAGTGTAATGAAGCATATATATTGGTTATTTGCACCAATACACAGATAGTTGTGCTCACCGCTAGTTTCTTAACCATTTCAGTGATACAGGTGTTTTGGTTCTACGATTTGTTCAATTCTCATGTTTTCACTCATACAGTTTATAATCTTAATGTATTTTTCATTAAAAAATGATGGTCCTTAATTATGAATATTAGTATCGTACAGGGAGCGGTACACCTGCATGCTTAATCTTTTATTTTGAATATCAACTGTTGTTCATATTCGTTCAACAGGGTGGTATGCAGTCACTTTTTCGTGCTAAGAGAACATGCAGCACAAAAATAACAATCTTTGTAGTTGTCGGCAACTATCCTCAAAAAATGCCTCGTACCTCTGCCGTATCTGAGAAAAGTTTAGACTGGCTATAAGTAAATTGTAGATTATGTTGCGTGCAAATGGTAGCTATAAGGAAATTAGTTATTAGAAGCCGTTGTAGTGAAGCGTTTACTGTAATTGCGACAGCTTTGTGCTTATATCCTGTGTGTCCTATACGGTTGTCAGCCACTGTCTGTTCGTCGTTCAGTATCGGTTCGGTCGTTGTTGAGGATGGCTGTTTTGGGCTGGGCTGACCTGCAGCTTTTAGACTTTCTACCGTGGAGGCTGTACTATAATGCAGGCAGTGCGTTTCCGCGAGGGCTCTAGGCTTGTAATAACTCACACCCTCAAGTGACATATTTTTTTGCGTAGTGCGCGAACGCGGGGTGCGCAGGTGAAGTTTCTACCCAATCTACTCATTAGAGAACAAACGGCAACTAATCTACCGTGCTACTTCTATGTACATATGTTAAAAGTAGTCATATTAAGCCCGCTGCAGACGATAGCCTTATGACCCTAAAAATGAAAGTCTTGACGTGTGTCTTGCCTCGGTCTTACAAGTCTCCACCGCACAGACCGTACAGAGGCTGGTGGCATCTGCTGCACTGAAGTTTATTCACATATGTTTTTAAAATGCGATAAATCAAGTGCATCAAGTGCAATGCTATTATCAATAGAAACAGAACAATGATATTAGTGTACTGTTGAAGTTACTATTGCACTGGCGCAGTTGCATAATATAGTGAAACATAGACTATACCACAGTGTGGTCTATAATTGAAAATATTCAATCAAAGAAAACGGAAAACACCACACACACCACCGTGATCTTGACAGTTGCCAAGTACCGCCACACATGTTATAAGACGGTGACTCAAATAAATTCTACACACTACAGTAAAATACTTCTGAATACTAATTCAAATACGTTGGCATCATAGCAATTATTCTCTTACGCATTTTTAAATGATTCTCTGCGTGAAACGCTTAATATTAGCAACAAAACGTGAGATAGGATCAACCCGAAGACTTTCGTTTCTTCGACACAAACAGAACAGGGTGGAGAAGTGTCCTGCGACAGATGCCTCTCGAAGTCACTGTCATATGTACCGAGTTTTCTTTCATGTGCAGTGGAAACACAGGACGTCCTGCCGAAAGGACTATCGTTTGCAGCGAGCCTTACGCATCTACTTACGACTATATTTTGGGTATTTAAGTGAAAAACAGCAGCACTTTAATCAATATTACTAAATTTGTTAACGTGATGCATTTAATATTTTGTCTAATAAACACCGTGAATTGATATAAAACTAGAATGCTTCGTGGCTAAGACCGTCACCCCCCATAGGGGCAAATTCAACGGAAGTCATTTTCGATGGGCAGCTAATCCTACGGTAGTGTTTCATATGGATGCTGCGTCCAACAAGGTTGCAGTGCTACGCCCGCACTATATTACCTCCTTAAGAATGACATAGGAAAATGATAGAACGCAGCGTGCTCCAGACGATCTGCCGCGCTGGAGACAAATTCGCCCAGTGAAGGAAAATTCAATGCCGTCATTTTTGATGGCCAGCTTGGCCTAGTTTTTTGGCATGGGTCACATCTACGTCAACCCACCAAACTCCCTACAAAAAATTATGAACATTGATCAACTCCTTCGACCACTAAAATTTTGCGTGGACAGACATATATATTTACAAATACGGAAGAATGCGATGAGAAGCACAAAGGAGAAATTTGGTTACCCACGACGTACGTGTCGCTGTCCTCAGCTCATCAGGTGGGAGGGTCGAAGATGGTCGTCGAAATTGAAATAGTTAAATTCTGTAGAAATTTTGGCAGGTTACCACAGTGAGATGTAGCTGTGATACCGATTATTCCAAAGCTTAAATACAAATTTCAAACTAGCAAATGTTTCTTGAAATTTGGAACATTGTCCGCTGCGTTGACTCCAACTCCAGTACAGGTGCACCGGGGCGACAGGAACCCTCCCACCTGATGAGCTGAGGACAGCGAAACGTACGTCGTGGGTAACCAAATTTCTTCTTTGTGCTTCTCATCGCATTCTTCAATATCTAATATAATGCCATTTCAAGACAATAATTAATATATGAAGCAATGGCAAGTAAATTATAAGATGCAGCTGGCGGAGGAACTGCAAATGTTTAATTGGTATGCNAAAATTTCATAATCGTTGTGTGTTGTGTTGTCGCCGTCTACAGTGCAGATGTGCCAACCTTTGAAGCCCTTGTACAGGAGGTTCCTGTCGCCCCGGTGCACCTGTATTGGAGTTGGAGTCAACTCAGCGGACAATGTTCCAAATTTCAAGAAACATTTGCTAGTTTAAAATTTGTATTTAAGCTTTGGAATAATCGGTATCACAGCTACATCTCACTGTGGTAACCTGCCAAAATTTCTACAGAATTTAACGATTTCAATTTCGACCATCTTCAACCCTCCCACCTGATCAGCTGAGGACAGCGAAACGTACGTCGTGGGTAACCAAATTTCTTCTTTGTGCTTCTCATCGCATTCTTCAATATCTAATATAATGCCATTTCAAGACAATAATTTACAAATATATATACGCAAATGTATATAAACTTAAATCTTCACAACCAGAACATTATCACCTCTCTCACTTTGTTAGCGGGTGATAAGAAATATACTGTACCTACAGTCTATTTAACATGTTACGTCTTGTTGATTTCATTCGACGAAATACTGCGATCTGTTAGGATGGCCTCTCAGAAGTCCTTCTTGAACATGAACTGACTTCCACAGGAGTAGAATTTTTTCTTGAAGATGCTCCGGGATTTTGCAAGGGATCATATTTGGAGAGCAAGCTCTCCGTTACATTCTTTTGCCAATTTCGGATGATATTCCACGCGTAAATTAGTGCGTTGTCAAGCATGAAAGTATTTTTCTTTTGGCACGACTGCTATTTATTTTTGTATCATGGACAAGAGGTTCTTTCACGAAGTTAGAGTAGGCCTCGGCAGTAACACGGACTCAATTTACTGCTCTGACTAGCGTAACAAGTTAAATATCTTACCACTGGAGGTCTCCTAAAACGTTTCTCCTTCACCACCTTGCTGTGGCCTGACCCGGCGAGGGCGTTAACCCTCGTTGCTGTAGCCATCTTTTTCCTGCAGCCATCGAATCCAACGAGGGTCGCTCGACCCTCGACGTTTCTTTAGAGGAACGTTTATATTTTTGAGCTGCTCAATCTAGCCTCTTATTCTTTTGATTCCTCAAATCTATAGTGTGTATTTGAAGATCACCTTTCGTAGCAAAAGCAGGATTTGTGACGCCGATAACTAGAGTTGTACGCGTCTAGGAGTTAAGGGAATTACACTGCCGCCCTTGCTCACATTCACTAAATCTCATCATGCATCATGGACTAAGATTACGTCGTTAAAATATATTATTTTACCCTAATAGAGCTTTATCAGAATGTATTTGAATGTGATTATGCCGTAATGTGATAATTACCTCCGCCAAGCGAGAGGTTATGGTTTTGCCGGAGTTTTTCTGTCCGTCACTAAGATAATTCGAAGAGTTATTGACGGATCTCTATGAAGTTTACGGGGAATGTTAGGCATGTTAGGAGGAACAGATGATTAACTTTTGGTGAGGATCCGTTTTAACCGTACGTTTGTTTGGCTGTTTTTTCTTGCCAACATAACTCAAACCGTTATTGAAGGAATTGTTATGAAATTTGCATAAATTGTTGGGTATGTTACGAAGAGCAACTGACCCAATTTTTGTGATTTTCTTACTGTCCGTTTGACTCTTTGTCTCTCTCCTTATATATATATATATATTATTGTCAAAACGTAACTTAAAAAGTAATGGACAGATCTTCATAAAATTTTCAGGAATTTCTGGAAATGTTAACAGGCACAATTGAGTACATTTTGATGATGATCGGCTCGTCCGTTTGTGTGTTTGTTTAGGTATATGTTTGTCATGGTGTGTGTCAGAAGATAAGTCAAAGTATTACTGACGGATGTGCAAGAAAATTAAAACTGCTATATTAATATCAAGAGGCACATGTGACCAACTTTTGGTGATAACAGTGAAGAAGGAGAAGAAGAAAAAAACAGAAATCCTGGTTTCAGGACCAATTCGAATTTTTCGTTAGCAGTGTCATGCTTAACGGAGGTATGCACTCTCAGATTGCTTGTCTAGTTGTATATGTTAAACTACAGTAGTATATTGTCTTATTTTTACTGCATATGCTTGTGATGCAAATGAATTGCAGCACCATTTACGGTGCAATGCAGTGCCACATACGGTGATACCAGTACCCCCACCTTTACCGAGGTATTTGTAAGTCTTTGGTAATGACACTTCATGTAATGCTACAACAAATTATAAGTGTCCAAGAATTTAGGGCTAACTTCCGACAGCATGGAAGCCAATGTCTTTCTGAAAATCGCGTATGGGTGCACTTTCAGCTCTACTGTTACTGACCAACATTTCTTTACCATTCTCCCGTTGTGTGGACTTCAGCAGAACGCTGCACGTGTCTCTCTCTCCTGTTCTGCAAAGTCTTCAGCATGAGCATGCCCGTCTCTCCCTGTCTGCAGTCCTCAGCATGAGGCCACTCGTGTCTCCCCCGCTTCCCGTCCTGCAGATTAAATGTCCTACGTTCGCTTTGACACTCGTTCAATCTCAGAAAAATATCGGCCCAATCCTAGTGTAGGTTTTTGTGCCGAGCCTCGAGAATAGAGGCGATCTTCAAGCAGGTTTTGTCCGTCTTTCAAAATATAGCTCTGGGCCCCTGATATTTGTCACTGTGGGCCGGAATAGTAGCTTTACTTAGGCTTGTTGCGAGTTTTTGCTCGTGGTAGGTTAGGGTCGGCGGTGAGCTTCCACCTTAAGAGGATCTCCGAGACAGATGTGCCCATAAAGCTGTTGTAGTCGGGAAATGTGTTATGTGGCAAGAAAATGGACTGACGTTATAGAATGTATTCGAGAGGGGATGTTGCTTCTGATGGCTTTGACTCTGAGGATGGGATGACTACGCCTTGTTGATGGGCAACGCTTCCAGCAGTTTTGGTGTGACTGATGGGTACTTTTGCTGGAGGTTTGCCCCTGAGAGAAGCAAGGCGTGCCAGAAACGAACGTGAAAGCGTGCCGAAAGCTTGTCCCAAAGCCAGCACGTGTCGCGTGCACTAATTGCACTCATAGGCGTGCTCTAGACCCTGAAATCGGACGCGTGCTATTGGCAGTGAGCGCTCGCGCATCTCTGGATGTGCGTACGTGCCAAGCAGTTTGAGAAAAAGATGTAGTTTGGTAACAATGACATCTATACCTATTTCAAGTGGAGTGTCTGCAGTATGTAGGCAAACTATACATCACTTGAAATTCAACCTGAAAAATCACTAGTTCTCACTGACTTCAACATAACTACAAATTTTTTCTAGTGTTTGCACTCGTAGGGGCGTGGAACACGCCTCGGGCTTTGGCGTGCAAGCGGGAAACCTATCAAAAAGTCAAACGTGTGCCGGGTCAGCGCGCTTTGCCGTGAGGCAGGTTCCATGCACGCCTAAGCGTGCTCATACAGCACGGCGACAGCGTGTGCTCGAGCTTAGAGTCCGCTTGCAAACGCCGAGATTTTTTACTGATACATTAATCATGCATGGATATTTGCTTTAAAATATATTGGTCTATAGATACCATGTGACTTCAAGAGTGAGTGGTAGCGCTTCATCTTCATCACTTACGCTCCTGTTCCGCTCCTTCTTGTTCATTTTGAAGCAAATTCGTCTGTGAATGCGAGAGACGTCGGCTGGCTGTGCCCCACTGTCCTCCTAACTTTGGAGAGCCTCTCAACAATATTTTTTGGTCTTTCCTTCCTCGAAGCGATCGCTCTTTTCGAGAGGGCGGACTTGGAAGGCTGGGCACCTATCCTGTCTTTTTTTATTTCATTTCTAATTTTCTTAATTTTTTTTATCTTATCTATCTAGGATAAAAAGGTAAAACCAGCATTTCAGTGCAAAAATGGTGTTACTTATAGCATATCTAACGGGTGACCACTGACTGCCCACTATTGTAAATCTACAAACTGGAAATGTTTTCCCATGTGTTCGCTTTAAGAATGTTACTTTTAAGGATGAATACCTCAGGGTGGCGCATCCCTTATACGTTGGGCCATTCATTCATATAAGAAAAAAATATAGTTTTATTTGTACCGTATTATTATCGCGTATAAAAAGGCGCTTTGGTATACTGACGAAAGTATTCAAGAATATGTGCCGTGATGTTGGCTTACACTGCCTAAGAGATTTATCTTAAACAATTGCACTCTGATAAATTTGTTGGTATTGCTTGAGAATTTTTTTTACAATAGCACTAAAATAAATTTTTTGAGGTTTTATAGGAGAGTTATCATAAACAAAAATACATTTCGATAAGTTTGTTGATAGGTTCTGTTAGCAATATTAACGTACAGAAAAACGACGAACTCTTGGATTAGCAACCTTGCAGTTACAGAGGTTGAACAGCAAGTTTCTTTTTTTGATCAGAAATTATTAAAACTTGATCAGTGCCACTTAGGGAGCATAGGATGGTTCATATGTCATAGGATGAGATTAGGTAGGTATCCCCATTCTATGTTACGAGGGGCAGCGATCCCAGAGCGTTACCGCCAACATTACCCTGCCTCCTAAAGCGTTCGAGCTTTTACCTTTTAGGGTAACCCCGTTGGTACCTTGCTCGGAACTCTAGGAAAATGGTGGGTCACCAAGCACGTTACGCGGTCCGTGCCGACAGTTGCCGAGTCTTACCCCATCTGTATCGAGTAATACCGAGTCTATTATTACGCTTTGTGCCCAGTGTTTTTTTCTTAAATATACTTAACAAAAGTTATTTTACATGAAGTTTATGCTCATGACAATGAAAACAGAGTATTATTTACTTAAGCGAGTGCCTTTCGAATGCGCTTACTGGTGCGATCGGTTTCTCTTTCCGAATTAATAAGCAGCTGTGCTTATGATTGTTCCGGGACTTCGCTAATATCCTGTCGCATTCATCTCCATTCAGAGTAACTCGTATAATATTGCGTAACATCGGGTACCCGGCCACAGTCTGATTGCAACATGCCACAGGAGGTCGCTATAGGTTACCAATTAGCCATAGCTATTGCCTTCAGGACTCCATTCCTCCGTGCACACTTCGATTCGTATCCATTTCATTCTCGTATTGATAATGCTTAAAGCTGCTCTTCCTCTCTTCTTTTCCGCCTTGCTGTTCCCATGCGCGTTGATCCGTCAGGCATGGGTTCCTCATTTCTATCGACATTCTTAACGGCAATAGCCCATACAGGGTCAGAGTGATAGTCTCGGCTGCTTGCTGAGAATGGGCCCATTGGTCCGTCTACTCTCAGTTATCTGATCTAATCTATTGTACGTCCCGTCTTTCTTCCATCGTGAATTTGCCATTAGAGTGGGTGTCAATGCTTGAACTACTCGATAAAACTAATTCTGGTCGTAGCAACAATAGCTTTCAGATAGGAAACGTAACCCCGATGGAGGAAGCCATGCAGTCGCTGCAGTTAGGGGTAAGTCGCATTTCGTTCGAGCGTCTCTAGCTGAAATAGAAATAGCAGTCTATTGAACCTCGTATGGCTGAAAAGTTCTCCTTGCCTATTGTACTACTATGTTATGTCTTCTTCTTGCTTGGAGTGCATTATTAGCTTATTTTTTTGTCGGAGGGGGGGGGGGGGAGACGGCGTAGAATACCCATACGGTTTTAAGTTAATAAGGTTTTCCAATCTATTCTCTGGTGAGCAGCGCCCCCAGAGGACTTCTATGGGTTACCTTAGCCCTAGTTATGACTTCGTAGCATCTTTCTTGCCGTCCAACTTTGCTTCCTTCCATTTTCCTACTCTTACTGATTGACGATTCTTTCCTCTGGTCTTCCTCTTCTTTGACAATTTGTTGTTCTTACGCCTGTCAATCCTGTGTTGAGCACCAATAAGAATGAGCTCCACGTTTCCCTTGGCATACGATGTGTCCTTTCTGTCTTTCTCTCTTTGAATGACAAAGTGCGCTACGGATAGGAAGGCTTGCGTGGTCGAAGCTTTCCGGTTGGCAAATTCAGTTTCTAGATATTATCTATTTTCTCAAATGCAAGATTATCATCACGGTGTGGCACTCATTTATGTGAAGAGCTTCTCGTACGTGTGTCGCAAAATCACCGACGATTTTGATGTTACCGGGATATAGAGAAACACTGAAGCTCCACACAGTAGGCAAGATGCTAAACAGGAAGTTTGGTCACTGCTCTGCATAGGTCACATACTAACTGTTTCGGAACTATGCTATCCCCCTGTACTGTAACTCGGCTTAGTCTCACTGCAAGCAGAAGTTTATTTGAGGTCTACGTGTCGCCTATGTCATGGCTTGTTGGCTGATAACTGTGCCCAGGTCAACTAGTCAACTAGTGCAAGTATGATATTTGCTCTAAAGTATACTATCTGCCTCCAGATCGGGATAGAAAAACTTGACAACTCTTTACTCAAGGTGATGCGCAAAAGTCCTGGCTACAAGCTATCTAACATGTACACTTGTACAACCGAAGGCAGCGTATACAGTTACTAGACAGGGGCCCAATACTGGGTTGATGTGCAGTCTATAATGATGGTATTACCCAAATAACCCAATCTTTTTATTTAATATAACTCAAGTGATCAGCTGTGCCTCATACACTTATATCATATCCCAATGTGTTCTTAATAAAGTGTAGTTATTGATGTATTCTAATTATAAAGCTTCACAGTTTGTGGCTGAAAGCTTTTCTTTAGCCATGGTTACTTTGGGAATTTCTGCTTCATTGTTGTTAATTTAAAATCGATTTGCAAATTCAGAAGATTCTGAAGCACAAATTTCTGCGAACTTGAACACTCTCGTTTTTTCATGATGTCGTTTTAAACTTACAAAATCGGCTTTAAAATTTTGCAGTTTCGTAAATGTCGTGTGGGCTGCAAACTTCTCGCTGCCCATGGTTTACTACAGTTGAGCGAAAACTGACCTAACATCGATGCCGACATGAACACTAAGGCGCAAAGGTTCTCTGTTCCCCCGCTATGTCAGACTCAAGCGCTGGCCAGGGAAGTGGACAAAGTGATGTATGGCGCACCTTGCGTCGCTGCGGGAGTGAGCCAAATTGGTTGCACATTCCACGTAATGCTCGCACGGNCCCAGAGGACTTCTATGGGTTACCTTAGCCCTAGTTATGGCTTCGTAACATCTTTCTTGCCGTCCAACTTTGCTTCCTTCCATTTTCCTACTCTTACTGATTGACGATTCTTTCCTCGGGTCTTCCTCTTCTTTGACAATTTGCTGTTCCTACGCCTGTCAATCCTGTGTTGTACACCCATAAGAATGAGTTCCACGTTTCCCTCGGCATACGATGTGTCCTTTCTGTCTTCCTCTCTTTGAATGACATAATGCGCTAGTAATAGGAAGGCTTGCGTGGCCGAAGCTTTCCGGTTGGCAACTTCAGTTTCTAGATATTATCTGTTTTCTCAAATGCAAGATTATCATCACGGTGTGGCACTCATTTATATGAAGAGCTTCTCGTACATGTGTCATAAAATTACCGACGATTTTGATGTTACCGGGATATAGAGAAACACTGAAGCTCCACGCAGTAGGCAACATGCTAAACAGGAAGTTTGGTCACTGCTCTGCATAGGTCACATACTAGCTGTTTCGGAACTATGCTATCCCCCCGTACTGTAACTCGGGTTAGTCTCACTGCAAACAGAAGTCTATTGAGGTCTACGTATCGCCTATGTCATGGCTTGTCGGCTGATAACTGTGCCCAGGTCAACTAGTGCAAGTATGATATTTGCTCTAAAGTACACTATCTGCCTCCAGATCGGGATGCGCAAAGGTCCTGGCTACAAGCTATCTGATATGTACACTTGTACTGCCGAAGGCAGCGCATACTCTTACTAGACAAGGGCCCAATACTGGGTCGCAGTGCAGTCTGTAATGATGGTATTACCCAAATAACCCAATCTTTTTATCTAATACAACTCAAGTGATCAGCTGTGCCTCATACACTTATATCACATCCCAATGGGTTCTTAATAAAGTGTAGTTATTGATGTATTCTAATTATAAAGCTTCACAGTTTGTGGCTGAAAGCTTTTCTTTGGCCATGGTTACTTTGGGAATTTCTGTTTTATTTTTGTTAATGCAAAATCGATTTGCGAATTCAGAAGATTCTGAAACACAAATTTCTGCGACTCGAACACCTCTCGTTGTCTCGTGATGTTTTAAGAATGCAAAATCGGCTTTAAAATTTTGCAGTTTCATATGTATCGTGTGGGCTGCAAACTTCTCGCTGCCCATGGTTTACTACAGTTGAGCGAAAACTGACCTTACATCGATGCCGACATGAACACTAAGGCGCAAAGGTTCTCTGTTCCCCGCTATGTCAGACTCAAGCGCTGGCCAGGGAAGTGGACAAAGTGATGTATGGCGCACCTTGCGTCGCTGCGGGAGTGAGCCAAATTTGTTGCGCATTCCACGTAATGCTCGCACGGGGTATGTTTTTTTGGCCCTTTAAGGGGGAAGGGGGGGGAGTCATAGGGTGGGCCATTGGGTTATGTCAGAGAAGGTCCTTCCATATTGTGTCTTGGGGAGTCTACCCTCATTGGGACCGTAGCGTCAGTCAGGCCTTCGAGACTTCTTTATTTTGTACCCACATTGTTTCTTTCGTGTGTCTTACCTTTACTAAAGATACTAGTTGTTGTCTTTCTCTTCTTTCCCGATTTACTTTCCTGATGTGTGGTGTGGTTATGCTTGTGGTTTCTAGTCTTGACAGACTAAATGACCCTTTCATTTTTGCTTCTTGAAACACTGTGTTGTGTCGAGGGTGGTATAACTGGCGTATAACGTAACAGAATCTGTTGGTTTTGTCTTTGGTAGTTTTGAACCAAACCAAGACCTGTTTAGCTAGAGGCCTTTGCAACAGGCAGGACTTAGGTTCGGTTAGTGTTGCTGCTCTTTCTGAGACTCAACAGTAGATTGGTAGTTCCTACCACTCCGCCCTCCAGCTGTTGGGTTTCCAGACGGGGTCCCTGCATTGAACGGTTCCAATAACCACACCGTTTGTTCCACAGCGGGATTTATTTGGTATTGAATCTACGTCTGCAAGCGTATCTCTGTTGCCCCTCTACCGCCCGCTGATTTTTCCACCACCCCGAACAGGGCCGCGCCGCTCCATTTACTAACTCCTGCAGAAGGCGTGCGAATCCCACCTTCGTAGCTGCTATTGCGTCCCTGAGCTTACTAGGGTTATTATTGTTGTATCAAGTTCTGTGTCTACTTTGGGTGAAGATAATAATGGTGCATCATACACACACGCCTCCCGGCAATGTACATTACTGCATTGATCTTAAGAACTGGACTAACATTATCCAGATGATCTACTCGTCTGTCGATAAAGCCCGATGGCTTTTTATGCAACTTTAAACTTCCCTTATATTATTTGTTACATGTTTACAACATGTACTGGTAAACTGTCAATGGCTGCGTCACATGTTAATGGCATGTGACTTTTTCTACACTTCGAGGCTCCAGTTAACCTCCAAATATTTAGATTCTATTCAGTATATTTATTTACTCCGTGCTAATGATGCTGATCCTGTACAAGTGACATCCCGGAATGGGACGCATTATGCACCTCTCCAGCTCACAACTTCCATATATTTGCATTACGGTTTGTATATTTACACAGTGCAGTAGCGTAACGCCGATGATGCTGATCCAGTACCAGCGAAATGGGGGAATGCGAAGCATCATACACACTTCCAGGTCGCATTAGACTCCCGGCCGTAACGACTTCTCCTAGCGAGAGGCGGCGCTTATTGGAAGTCTCAAGAGCCCCTCCATATGCCAGGCACGGCCGTCGGGCGATGAGCCGAGTCATCGCAGGCAGCTGCGTCCTTCTGTCCTTAATGGCTCTGAAGCAAATTAACTTTGCTCCAATGAACACTGCAGAAACTCTCCGCTTCATTCTAAAAGAAGGAGCGAGCTGCACTGCCTCTTGAGATGCCGCATTCCTCACTCTGCTACAGTTATTTGTAGTTCGGACTTGGTAAATGTCCCACGAGGCTGACTGCCGCTACACCGAGTGAGCTTCACCCTAAAGTTCCTCTTATTTCTGGTGCCTTGCAATGGATAGTGACGTGCTAACTGTGCCTTCGTTGTTGCTAGTGCCTCTGTGAGGTTATTACAACGCTTCATCTAGCCTTTCGGTGCCCATTCGTTGTGGCGTGTCAAATGTATGTAGGTTGTTATGAGAACGTTTACGAGATCTTCAGCTTGTCATGTGTGATTTTTGAATATGAAGTCATTGGTTGTTAAGTGTTGATTTCGCTAGATCTTTATGAAGACGTGTATGAACTTGTTTAGGGCAATTTATATAAACTTCAAACATCTTGCAGTAGACTGTGGTTATGCTAACAGTGTCTTTGTTGCTACTGAAACGTGTCCGAGTTTTCTATCGTGATCTGTTTAACTAAGAAGACCATAGCAAGGGAAAGCGGTGTGCTGAGTAATCCAACTTTAAGTGTTACCAATGTCTATTTTATTAAGAGGACGTGGATGGCACCAACACACTTACTTTGCATTCTAAAGAGTGATTGCTGTAGCAAAAGGCAGCGGGAGTTGAATATACAGCGCTGGTCTAACTACTGTTTGTTACTACAATTTGTTTCAAACTTTGCCCATGTACACTCAGATGAGTGTGTACATTGACCATGGAGGGAGCATTCTTTTGTTCCACTATTGCCTGCTTTTCCAGCGAAAGACTTCACTTAAATTTACTAAGCAAGCAGAATTCACTAGTCGTAGTAATGGAAATTCACGGTGTTGTGTCTCCGGGCTGTAGAAGCTACAGGACAGAAGAGGCTGTGGCATTGTGCTGCCCCATGAAGACTTAATTAGTTCTCCCTAAACTTACTGAACAATTAAAAACAAAGCAATGCTCGTCCACATTCTTTTGTTCTTCTTGAGGCTGCAGTGCGTCGGAGCTGGCCGACAGCGGCGCCAGCCAGGCTGAGCTCAAAGTTCTTCTTTTTTATCTTGATGTCGAAATTGGCTACTATGAGCCAAAATTTTGGTTTCGACTGTGGCGCCGGGCATACAGGATTCACCTAATTTTTACACTTTCATTGTACCACTAGTGAAAATTATTAATCGAAGTTTAGGTTTGGGCCGTGGCGCCATCCAAGGCGGTATGTAATTTTCACGAGACGTCTGTCTGTCCTGACCACTTCGCTTCCTTCTATTTACATACTGCTGCTTATGATGCTGTGATCTGTTAGTCCTCTTCTTTCCAAAAGGATATTCCCTTGCGCGTTGAGCCTGAGTAGATACGCCTTCGTTTATGGGTTCCACGATACTCTGGGCGTAGGATGTGTCCCTTGTTTTTTCTTCTCTTTAGATTGCAATGTTCTCTGTGGGAAGAGAGGCTCAAGTTAGGACTCTACGAGATAATAAAGACCGATGTGTATTTCTCTGTATACATATGTCTGTTCTCTACTACTCTAGGAGAAAAGAGGCAAAAATGAGATCAGGTTGCAAATTGTAGCCATGATTTCAAGGTTGGATATAAATTAAAAGGAAAAAAAAAATAGTCCAGGTTGAAGGTATGCAAAAGTATGCTAAAAGCTAATATTTTAATGCAGTTCTTGCTTTGCCAACGTTGAAATCGAAGCACTAAAGATATAAATAGCTTTCTTAGCACTCTCCTGAATCCTGATTCTTACGTTCTTACCACCGAAATTTTCGCTTGAACTAAAACATTCAATTAGACGATATCATGATATATCCAGGATACCGAGTCGAGGTTAATACATAGTATATGAGTGACGGAAGGCTGCCTGCAATATGCAGTGAATTTTTCTGCGTGGCAGCGAAAATCTGGAAGAGTTGCGCTTCTTAATGGAAAACTCCTCTCTGTTATGTTCCTTCAAGATGACAGTTGCAGTAACAATATTATGGCAATGGAGAAATTTTTTCATGGACTTTTTGCCGTCATTTTTGACGGCCGTATACACTAGTACTGTCATAATAATGTAGTTTTCATGCTTCCAAATTGAAATTATCAAGAGTGAGTTGAAATTTGGGTAGGGGGTTAGGGTGAAGCCTCTATTATCCCACTCTAAGTTTGTACTTTTTGTATTTATTACCCACCCTGTGTCATGGGACGGGGACTCTGCCAAGAAAATTCCCCGTGCGTGGGTAATAATCGCCCGTTGACAGTGAATCTAAGGAATAGGTTTTTATGGCTGCCTGCCATCATTATATTATCTTTCGTTGCAGTAGCCGAGCGATAAGAATAAATGAACGGAACTGTAGAGGTATCAGAAATGAAAGCAAGCTCCATCCAGTGATTTATATTTCGAGTTCTGCACCTTCGCAATTTCCATGTTTTCTACATCAATTGCTCCCACCGGGTGTACAGGAGTTCGTCATTGGGCCGGCTGGTGGGGGAAGACTGTCCAGTGTCCACGCTATCGACTTCTTGACGGATTTCCAGTTGTGAGGTTGTCATACCACCTCCCCTCGGGGGTTTCATAGCTCCCATTTGTGTTAATTGGGGACCTCAGGCTTAGTATATTTTTCCGCTGTCTACTTAACTTTCTACCATTTTCAAACTTTTATCTACAAAGTCTTTTTGTTCTTTATTTTCATACCTTGATATGCAAATGCAAGTGCTACTGCATTGGTTTTGAAATGGTCTACTACTTTCATTTATTGTGCCGACTCTCTTGGCTATCCATAATTTTGTCATCACATACAACCTCATTTAGTTGAAGATCAACAATATTGTGCAGCTTCATTTACAGTAGTACAACAGTACATTGATTGTATTGAATAGTGCTTAATATAGGCATCCACAAATAATGCATTCTTATGCTATCTGCTTCTCGGTAGAACAACGACGTGCTAGTATTTCACGGTCGTTCCATCTGAATATGCTTATGTTGTGCTCTTCCTGTCACTATGCTGATTTATAGGCTTTTATTTTTTATTGAAAAATAAAATAGTTGCGCGTTACTTATCCAGTACACTGGAGGTGCTGACTTATATCTTCCACTTCACCCTAAAATAAACATTTTTGCCCAATGCAGTGACTCAAACTCGGTGCTTGCAACTAATCTATGCAGTTCTCCGGAGCCCTCTTTATCAAACTTTATCTTAACAATTTGGCAAGTTTTTGCCCCCTTATCTACTCGCAAGTTTATCTGAAGTTCATCAGGAGTGCGAGATGGGGCGACTTAAGTTGCCGCGTGGAGCAGAAGCGCCACTGTGGGTTAATGTAAGAAGTTCTAATACTGTTGGTGCTCGAAATTACTGAAGGGCAACTCGTTGTGACGCGGTTCTCCCAAAGTTTTGGGTTCTGTTGCGTTCTGCAACAGCTCTGGTGTTGCGGCGTGTCTTTTATGTAGCTGGTGCGCAGTGTCTTTCTTTTCTAACTCAGATATCTATAGGATTTGACATGCCAGGAATGGCTCTTAGAGGGCCGAAACATTAGTCCCGGCTGCTCTTTGGGAATGGGCGTGTTGGCCATTCTACTGTCAGCTATCTAATTATATCTTAGTAGTGCTGAGCAACCTCTGTTACTTCGGGTACTTTGTCGCGTTCTGCAACTGATCTGGCCTCGACGTAGGTCTCTAATGTTGCTTGCTGCATCGTGGTGCTGCTGCTTGAATTTAATTCTGACTGGGAACACACACACAAAATAGCAGGCACTTTGTAACCAGAAAGATAACATCGGCCGCAATATTTCTTTAGAGGAGGAACGTGCTGTGATTCAGCGCTGCATTTTGCATACGGGGACTCGTCAGTATATAGAGCAAGATTTTCTTCTAATTGCAATTGAAAATTTCAACGCCGTGCGACAAATGACAGTTCATGTGGTGGTGGAGTTTGCCATTTACACCATGTAATGAAACTCATCAGGTGAATGTTTCTATGTCTATGTTATTTATTTTCATTTTAGTATTTATATATACATTATTGTGGCCGGCTGTCCAAAATAACGGGTAAGAAATTGCTTTGGCAGCTTTGTATATATATTTTTTATACCCGTGATTGTGCTGAGGAGCATATCCCGTATTTGCAAAATGGATCAAACCAGAAAGGCTAGCACGGCCACTTCTACTTCAGCAAAGCACTCCCATCTTTTTACTTGTCCTTCCAAAATTGACTACGGAAATAAATGTCTGTCTAAAATTACTCTGAAAATAAGTATCAAATGTTCAAACATGAAAATAAGCAGCAAGTGCTCATAGTGACCAGAAGCTTGTCGCTGCATCCATGATACATATACTGTGAAAAATTTCGATGCACGTAGGCGTTTCACAGAGAAGCATCAGGATGCACGTAGGTGTTTCACAGAGAAGCATCAGGATGCACGTAGGTGTTTCACAGAGAAGCATCAGGATGCACGTAGGTGATTCACAGAGAAGCATCAGGATGCACGTAGGTGTTTCACAGAGAAGCATCAGGATGCACGTAGGTGTTTCACAGAGAAGCATTAGGATGCACGTAGGTGATTCACAGAGAATCATTAGGATGCACGTAGGTGTTTCACAGAGAAGCATCAGGATGCACGTAGGTGATTCACAGAGAAGCATCATGATGCACGTAGGTGATTCACAGAGAAGCATCAGGTTGCACGTAGGTGTTTCATGGCGTAGTTTTGTGTGTCATTGCAGCAGACGCAAAAAACATACTTCAGTCAGAAAAAGATATTTCTGCACAAACAAGTGAACAAAAGCTTTGTAGTTCTGTTACACGTGCGAAGCGAGACGCGTTTACATACTAACACGCAGATCGATATTGTTTTTCAAAGTTTCGTCTCTTCAGGTGCACCAATTGTACTTGTTTTTGATGCATCTTAGTGCATCATCGGCTTTGTCACAAACCTGAAACACATGTAAGTGCATCAATTTGTGCCAAGTGCATCATAAGACCCTACATGCATCATCATGATAAACTTTATTTTTATGATGCACTTGTTTGATTCGGTTTTGGGACAAAAATGCACGCATTTTGATTCATCTAACTGCATCAAAATTTCTTTCAGTGCATTATTGTACTATGTTACCTTCTAACATGAGCTATGTTATATGATAGCGAAGTGTTATAAATATACCTAATATACCTAGACATAAATGAATATCTAGAAACATGAAATGAAGGAAATATGTACTCACGCTTCAACAACATTCGACCCTTCATATGCTCAGTCATTACTCTTAACCCTATCAAGCAGGACCAACTGGAAGTGCATCTCTTCATAACATTCTCTTTGTACACGAGACGTTGTTTATTATTCTGAAAAATGTGTGCATTATATAATATCCATAATATTCCTCCTAGTGTAAACTTAGTTCGAATTTATTTATTTCGAAATACTCCACAATTTCATACATAACAGCATTTAAAATTATTGTTGGATTACATCTGCTTTGGAATTAACTGGTGCAGCACACAAGAGCACGACGAAGTCATGCTAAGGTTAGCTCATCCACTTTAACTTGTCCGGAACTGTATACAGACAGGTGCATTGATTTCGCCATTCTGATTCTTGTTGCTAGTGTAAGTCGCAAACCAATTACACTTCAACGGCCGACGGCGTAGAACCCGATTTTGTGACGCAGGATTGAGTCTTCGCCCGTAACAAGAGTAATCGATTTGGGTTAAGACTGAGAAGTCGATCTTAAGTGAGATGCACGAGGTTATTGCCTGAAGTTCCAGATAAGACAAAGCAAATAAACGTAGCTTGTCTTATAGAAATTCTAGGATAGCTGGCCAGCATCATGGGTAGCACGAATATTTAAGGTAACAAATCTTAAAGCTGATAAAAAATGACTTTTCCTCTAACGCACCGTCCGAGGGAACCTGACTGAAGCATATGAGGTCAAAAAAGGCCAAACTGGATTCATAAGTGGAAGTATAGTTAGACTGGTTTATTTACTACAAGCGGAAAAATACCCATCTCTTATGTCCAAGTGTTCAAAATATTCAGCTTACTACAGGAAAAATAGCCATCTGTACATCAGCAGGGAGAAGGTGGCTCACGCGACCTGGCGCAGTCAGTTCACTGGAAAAAAGAAGAATAAAAGGGACAGTTGGGTATGTGATCGACCATCCATAATCGATGTTCCAATGAAAAGAGCCGCCACTAATTGCTGTCCTTTCTAGTACTAATCTCGTTGATTGCCAATCTCCGTGCCAGTGTCCGAAACCTGTCTATGGCTGCCTGTGCCTTACAGCTGCCGTGTGGAGCAGCAGCTGCTATGGTACGTTATAGCTTTGGTGTGGAGCAGTAGCTGCTATTGTACGTTATAGATTTCGTGTGGAGCAGCAACTGCTATGGTACGTTATAGATTTCGTGTGGAGCAGCAGCAGCTATTGTACGTTATAGATTTCGTGTGGAGCAGCAGCTGCTATTGTATGTTATAGCTGCCGTGTGGAGCAGCAGCAGCTATTGTATGTTATAGCTGCCGTGTGGAGCAGCAGCTGCTATTGTATGTTATAGCTGCCGTGTGGAGCAGCAGCTGCTATT
>LQNS02276498.1:5994065-6010278 GCA_001587735.2 Parhyale hawaiensis | reverse complement strand
TGAAGTCACTGTCTGTTTGTGTCGACTTTTAACATTCGCTGAAGACTTCGATAGCATTCAAGACTGGCGCAGCTCACATTGCTGCACCGCGCTCTGGGATTATCTGAGATCCTTCAAATTTATTACGAGATTTTGATGTGATTCTTGGGGATTTCAGGGACTTAAAGTCGGCGACTGGCAATGCCACGGGCCAAAGCTGTCTAGGTCTCTGCCTGGGGCCCTGTGGTGGGTTTGGTTAGAATATGACAGCATTCTAGTGGTGCATTTTAGCAGAACTGTGATGGCGCTTCTTGACAGAACTGTGAAGGTTTATCCTGGCAGAATGATTGTGATGATGCTCCTTTGCATATTTGTGATGGTGCATCTGGACAGATTTCTGATAGTGCATCTTGGCGGATTTGTGATGGTGCATTTGGACAGATTTCTGATAGTGCATCTTGGCAGATTTGTGATGGTGCATCTCAGCAGATTTCTAATGGTGCATCTTGGCAGTTTTGTTACGGTGCATCTTAACAGATTTGTGATGGTACATCTTGGCAGATTTGTGATGGTACTTTTCGGCAGATTTACTATAGTGCATCTTGTCAGATTTGTGATGGTGTATCTTCTGATAGGGCTTCTTGGCAGATTTGTGACAGTGCATTTGGCAAAATTGTGATTGTGCTTTTTGACGTGCATATTGACAACATTGTGATGCAGAGAAATTCAAAAGCGAAAATGGTTTCCGACAGAACGTGTGAAGTCATATAGAGTGTAACTTATTATTTTTTTTGACTGTCGAAAATTTGCGGATAATTTTCATTGTACTCGTCACCAACTTTTATTGCGTTTATCTTGATATTATCACTAGCCTGATCCAACCCTTTGATGGCTTCGAAATGTGATGTTCGACTCAAGTTATAGTGTGATAGAAAGATGTCGGTGTTTTTAGGTTCACCTCAATGCCTACTTTCTTGAACTTATCTTGGAGCTATAGCGAGTTATGACAAAAACTGTGACGATTTTCGGTTGTCATTGACGCCATATTTTTTTTATTCATCCTGGCATTAAGGTGTGTTTCTAGAAACTCTTCCAATGGATTTGTACGATGTTTTACGGCAGCTTTTGTATAGTAATCTTATTCTAAAATTATCATAAGATTCTGCAAGAGTGTTCGTCTTCTCCGCTGTACTGTATTCTCTCTTGTACTTATATCAAAATTATAGTGAATTTCGACAAGAGCTGGTAACTGTAATAAGTGGCGCTTGATTTTTGAAAGATGCAGTGCAAATAGGACAGAATTTCCCCTGCGGTGCAGGTGGAACGACAACAAAAAAAAAATTGACATAGTAGTACGATGTGACTTAGTTGAACCGATGTCATGTGTGCTGTCGTATTATGTTTCCTACTGATTTGTTAGCGTTTGTCTTGTTCAGTACCCAACGTACTCGAGGACAATGTTGAAGTTTCTGCTTTTTTTTTCAGGTACGTAATAACTCATGACGTTCGGTAGCAATGGAGTTTCTTCTTGTGGTGAGTAATACTATTTTTTTCATCACTATTTCTCTTGAAATGAAGAAATGGCAATTATTATATTGTGTTGGTTTTCTACTCGTACATCTGAGGGTTTTTTATTTAATTTGTACTTCAAGCGTATACGTTGAAATTTCCTCATCTCATCCACTGTGCGAGGGCCTCCGTTAGCTCCTGCCTTTAGATAATGAGGTCAGGAACACCAGGAAAATCAGTCGTAGTTGCTTTAAACCCGCAAAGCAGATGATGCTACTTTGTTCAAAGATCATTCTTTTATGCCTATATTTACTTCTTGAAGATATCATAAGATGTTGTTGTTGTCCAATTATACCCCTTTTTTTCGTTGAACAAATTAGGTCACTTGCAGACCGCAGTAGAAGCAAGAATATTCCAGTAATTTAGTACATAAGATTTGGCCGTGCCGATGATTGTACTTGTTGCCTATGAGTGAAAATTGCGAAAATTACATCGAAAAGTCGTATAGCGAGATTTGTGCCACTAACAGCTTGGTACTGCAATTTTTATGGTCAACAAAAATTTAGTATCACTTGCGCTTTGAAATTCAGTTGAATCTGTATAATTCTCTCTACAAATACGTAAATTGCAAGGCATCAATCTCGTGTATTGTGCTTTTTCCTGGTATAAATTTTGTAGATAACGCAATTTCGTAAAAGTGTTCACATGAATGGATTTGTTGTCGATATTTCTATTTGTATTTTTCACAACCTATAAGGCACCAGTTTCACTTAAAGCTTATCATCACAAAACTGCTTCCGGAGTTGCTGTTTGCTCTCCATTTTGTTGACACGAAAACATCCTGTTCAGCTGCAGTTTGTAAATCGTCCCTGACGACATATGTTGATGTCGTAAGTTTCATTCTCACGGTCACATTCAGTTCCCTTCGCTCACGCACAATGCCAAGTGCGCCGCTCAGCATATGTTGATGCATGACTTATTTGCCTTTTTGCGGTGGTCAGCATCCTCTTAAATCATTTTCACATTTCGTCTAAACTCTAATTACATTAACCGTATAATTGCGCCACCGTCAACTGCTAGTGACAGACTTCAGGTCAAAACTCGCCCGGACTTGCATTTTAATTTAGCTCCAATATACTTGTAAATATTTTAGCTAAAAGAACCAAGGCACTTTAAAGTCGAATATCTTTGTTTGAGGGTCAAATAATTTGTAGTACATACTCTGCATGCTGCCATTAACTAGGTTACAGAATCAGAAAAAATGTACGTCTTCCAAATTGGAGAGCGTTCATTTACACCAGGGAAGTATCATAGTGCGTGTCCGTACAGTCATATACCTACCTGGCGGTGACTTTGTTTCGCTATTATTCCATCCATTTCCAAGCCTCGCCTTATTATCCAGCTTCATTTCTGAAATTGCTCCCGGTAGGAAGGGTTAGTGGCTGCTATACTGAACGTTACCTAGAGACTCGTCACGTAGTTAATTTCATTTAAACTTTCCCCTGACGGCCTCAGGGCACTAAGGCTGAGGTATTTAGCTCGTCAGTGTGTATGGATTAGCGTCCGTCCATCTGTCAGTGTCACGGTTTTTCTGCACAGCTGACGTGACCTCAGCGCCTGGGGAAAAGTTGAGACTCGTGGCGGCTCGCCGAGGCTTCTTGCGTGGGGCTTTGTACTGGGCGGGATCCTGTTTTGACTCGGTGAGGATGCAAAGAACGTAACGGGAGAACTCACGCGAAACTAGCGTCAAAAAGTGACGTCATCAGTGTTGTCACCATCGACGAACGGTACAGCTAAACAGCCCATGGGTATCTTAATTATTATCGCCAATAAAGTTGTTAATTGGAAACTTGAAGCCTTTTAACTCAGAAATAGGTGAAGAAAACGTATTCTAATTGAACAATAAACATAACTATTAATAGAAAATTGTAGAGGAGGCTGGTAGAAGCTTTCACAGCATCAGAGGCAAGATCTTGGCGGGCATGGCACCTTGATTTAACTTCTTCTGTGAAGTGAAGACTGATTTCCACTTCATATGCAATTCACATTGCTCTTCAAAAGACATGTTTAACATATCACCGTATTTTTTATTTAATCCATTCAACCTCCCGCTCCTGACTGGCCTGCAACTTGAGCTGCACCCATACACACAACACGGTAACATAGTTCTTGTCAAACGCACAACATTTGAACAATAACTGTTCTTATGCTTTCTCTGGCATTAAGGATATAACACTGCTTCTATTTTTTGGTTAGAAATAAGAGCCCAAACTATGAAAGCCTGAGGGTCCCACCCTCAAATACTTCAACTCGGCAGTGTGACGTAATTCGGCGGCGACATGCGGTCACGGCTAAGCTTTATTTCAGTCCCAATCAGTCCTCCCGTTACAATCTCTGCTGCCTGCATGGACTCGGTTGTCTACCGCCTGTTGTAAAGAGGTGCCTTGCCTGTGTACCTGCCAGCATGCCGTTGATAAAATGGTATTAAGTAAGCTCTTAAAGTCCTGGAAGCTCGTGTCCTGCTAGGAATACCTAGGCAGAAGACGTGAAACATTATCTTGGAGAGGTATGGGGCAGGTTTGACTGTACCCGTCATCCTCTTCTCGGCCTAAACATAAAAAAACTGTAATCCTTTGGTGGGGAGACAGATGTGGTTGTCCAAAGTTGTTACTAATAGCAATTGAAGGGTGGGCACCATAGGTGAAAAAACTTTTTCAGAAATTTTTTTAAACATTCTAGTTGGACAATAATGACTCTCATGCTAATGATAGTCCAACAGTGATTCAGAAATCCACTAATGGCACTTTCATTGGAGACGGAGCTCCTTGGTACACGTCAATAGTGAACCTAACTGTGTGCAGAGCCAATCTGCTCTCCTTCATTGATGAAGATTTGAGGCTACCATCACCCATTGATCTGTACCCAATGGACCTTTCAATACGGTTCAACCTTGAGACAAAAGCCATACATTATAACACAAAACTGTCGCCTCATCCCGGCCGGCTTTGGCACGAGCAATCGTTCGTGCAAGGATGAAATAACCAAAGATACGGTACTTTGCTAGTACAGGTTACTTTTTCGAAACATTTCCATGCCACAGCGAAACTGAAAAAAGGACGCATCGAATAGCATGCCTGCGGCTTGTAATGTGACTGTTTACGAAAGCAACACGGTAAAAATATATTATCCCTAATGAAAATCTACTACTTTTTCGTGTTGCAAAACATTGCCCCAACTCGGCGGCAGAAGACCTCGACCCGTTTCGAGGGCGGGGAGGAGGGGGTTGGCATTATGACGGCCTCTATTCCTTCTAAAATTCTTGAAGCTTCATGAACCTAGTAATCATGTTAGTTTCTTACCGTAGACGCAGAAGCCGTTTGATCTAGCTGCAGTTAGGCTGAGAGGTTAGTTTGCCGGATTAGGGAGGTCCTTTTTGCTCTCTCGCCGCTCCGTGAGGTGGGCCGTCAATGATGCATATAACTCTCTGCTTTTTTGAACGTTATTTTGCGGACCTGCCCCTCAGGGAGCATAGGATGGGTCTTAGGCCACAGGGTTAGATTAGTTTAGGTTCGCCCATCCTATGTTATATGGGGCCAGGCAACCCCGGGGGGNGGGGGGGTCGTGTAGGTTACCTCAGCCATTATCGAGGCCTTCGGGACATCTATCTTTCATGTCCACTTTGCTTCATTCCCGATTTCATACTCCTACTTGCTCATGCTTTATTCTGTTCTTCCTCTTCTTTCCCGAATTGCTGTTCCCATGCGCGTTGATCCTGTGTGGGAACACCTTCGTACATGGGTTCCCCGTTTCTATCGGCATGCTATATGTCGCTTGCTCTTTCCTCTGTGAAACGGAGGTTTAAAATTTCTGACTGTAACCAAAAAACTTTTGCGGACCTATCTCAAGTTTTACGTAATGTGTCCCCAACTCTCGAATATTACGATTTGTCCCCTATTTTCAACGTTTGTTATGAGTAATATATTATTTAGTATTGTTTATTGTACATCACGAAGTTCTCGAGTAGTTAATAGACATGCTATCGAATGATTTTTTATATATTTCCTTTATACTGTTGTAGAATAGTAGAATAACGAAAAATTTCTTCCGGCTAGCTTAACAGAGTCCATGCTTGAAATACATATTTCTTTGTACATTATTGTGACCCAGTGTTGCCAACTTAGCATTTTTAATCTAGATTTAACATTATTGTAACCAAACTTTCTCTCAACGGAAAATAGTGTCAATATCGTCTCATTAATAACATGTAGGCATTGTACCTGTAACTCTCAACAGTACAGATACTATTTCTCTCTTATGTTATTGTTTAGTATTATTCTTTTGTTAGCATTTAGTAAGACAGCCTCGGGGTGCTGTGCCCTAGCCGTGTTAGACACACCATCCGTATGAGAAGTAAATGGCATTTACTTGTTATTTATTTTCGGTGATTTATCATTATAAACTTTGTTTGAGCATCTAGCAGGAAAAACAACATCAAAACAGAATAGTTAGCTGGTTTTTCGCATTTTTTCATCAGTTCTTATTAGTTAGTGTAATAATACAGAAATTTCAAGCAAAGTTATCGCATTTTGTACCAATAATCACTAATCCTATGATTCATGTTCTTTGGAAGCTTGAACTGAACTTGTCTAAAGTAGCCATGGATGTGATCATGTTAAAGTAATGGAGTGCTAACATACCTGTACAGTGTATCGTGTTTATGTAATACAAGGAGTCTTCCTCCTGATTGTACAATAAAGCTAATACTGCAGAATTTCTTAACCAAAAACGACAGTTGAGCTACAAAGTTGAGGGTACTGTAGGACGCTGTGAATCTAGTGGCAGGTAAAAAACTAGGCCTATATCAACATTCCAAAAAACTGAACAATAAAAATTACACAAGTAATATATTTTTTCCAAAGTCTGCATAATTGTTTTATAATCGTATGTCAAAAGCATCAGCGTTTTCAAAAACCTTACTTTGTTTCTCTCCAAAATATTCTGACTAATCGCATATCTCAAGAAATGTGATATTGCTTAAATGAAGTTAAGTAGCTCAGTTCATTACCCTGGTATTTTTTTTTATCAAAGAAGCGCTACATAGACGCCGGGAAGAATTTTGCGGGTAATAGACCCACCTACTGGAAGAATTACAGTTTTTCAGCAATTTGATAGAAGTGTAGCAGTAAAACAAACTATTACTCGAAAGCTTAACTAATACAAAATTGAAACAAACCAAATGCTTCTATCTGTGTTTTGTCATGTACTCACAAAATGTCAAGAAGAAAATTAGCGCTGTAAAAATTTTGAAAAGTGCGTAAACACAGTTATCGAAGATAATAACATTAAATTTATACTACTCTTAAACAACTCTACAGATTTAAATGTTCTGCATACGTCCTTGTGTTATGATAAAATTTCATTGAAATGTAATTTAAAACGTAATTTTGCTTGTAAATATTGCTCTAGTATAATTTTGTGGCGCATAAAGAGATTTAGCATTTTTAAACATTTTTTCTTCGAGAATCTTACAGGAAAACCCAGATTTCATTTGACAATACTATGTGTGACCTTATCTTGACTTTGACGTATGTATCTCGAGTATTTCGATTTTTTCCGGTCCTCATCTCTCATAAAAGTCGAGTTAGATGTAGTAGCTACGTAACCTTTTTACCTCACGAGACTCCTGTACCTGCTGTTCCCTTGCGGAGGGCCAGGGAAGAGAACCTTCGAACGAGTGTTTATTTCTCATGTTTTCTTTCTTGATTTTTTTCGTATCGTTGAGATGCATTGCGTGCATTTTCGTGCGATCAGCAGTTCTCATACTAAACTTGAAACTAAAGATACTTCCGTACTTCGCTTTGAATCTCAGACATTTTGGCAGAAATGCAGAAATACAAAAATACGCCTGAGGTGCGCGGCGTTAATAGGAATCGCTTACCTGCAAAGCGCTAGAAGCCCACGTAGTCATATGATCTATTCCACGGACAAAGGCAACTAAAAGCTTTGTTTACGTAACCTACCGGTAGCCTTTGGTGAGAACGTTGCTTAACTGGCTTTGCTGTCTGTAGTCGGATACAGAAAATTATTCTACCCATCTTGACGACTGAATGACTGACGTTACCCCAAAAATGAACTGATAAATGAAGTTGTAACAGGCATTAGAAAACATTATTGACGATTGTGTATTTTTGTGTATAAGAAGGTGAAGGTAAAATCGCCTTCACCGTACACCTCAGCTCTGAACTCAACATTCACGGGTTCGTGTTGCGGAAAAATCCTTTCTTGGGCTCATGGGAATCTACAGCGGCAGTCGACTACAGTTTGTATGATATATAGTGTCATAGACGAAAGACGTGTGAAAAATGCTTCTTCCTCGTCCCTCCTCCCTCCATCTGTCCCTATTTCCGGTTAGGTCAGCGCCCCCTAAGTGGACTATGAGGGGCAGAAAGGCTGATGATGCACTGTCGAGCGTCAAGATCTCCTTCCTGATCTGGGAATAGAACCTCTGACTTCGCAACAAGGGAAGCAGCGCCCTTGAACAGTTAACCATTAGGGATAAGAAAGATGACTGGGAAAATCATATTGTCTACTTAACTCATGCCCACGGTAGCAGCTGGCCTTGAATGGTGCAAAGTTGTGCAAAAGGTGCTGGAGCCCCGAACCTGGTGAACGATCTTTGAAGCACATGGTGCGCTGAGTTACCAAATTTGCGTGGTGTGTACAGCTACCGTGGGGCACTTACCTTAGGGTAGGGGGAGGTACGGGTCGTTGAACCTTCCTCCATTGCACCATAGTTCTTATCAACCTGTGGTGGACTGCAACTGTACTTGCTCCTCTGGGGCCAATTGGCCTATATCTGCTGCACGAACCAGTGCGAGTGGGTTTCTCTGTGAAGGATGCCGCCTAAATTGATTTCACATTTAAAGTTTTTTTTTTTAGAAATATTGCGACCATTAACTTAGCATTTCCAAACTACCAGCCTTTTTCTTAATGTGATCTACCATGTAGCCAAATTAATTGCCTCAACTGAAGGCGGATATAATGACTTCACTAGCCAGGCGTAGCTGTCTAATATCTCCTATTTACTCGCCACTAATTGTGAAGCTTCCGACGTGAATCAAACTTCTTATCGAGACTACACTTTTTTCATAAAAAAAACTTGAAGAGGCTTCCCGTTGCTCGAGTCTAAACCACCATGAAGGTGACCGTAATTTCCATTAGGCCAGGGTATGCGCTCGAAGTAACTATGAATTATGGAGAATGTTTGTTCGGAACACGAGCTCCTGCTTTCAATTTAGGCGAGACGTTCGGCAAAGCGCCGCTGATGGCCGAAGTTTGATGGGCGTGCGGAGTTTTAGCGGCAGTGTGCGCTGCTGCCGATCGTGAGGTGGGGGAGTCGACGCGCGGTCGGGTGCTTCCGAGCGGCTGGGGGCGTCATTTGTTGCTGTAGTGAACTGCCTGCCATCTGTGTTTCCCTTTTTTGTTCTGTTTTCGCTCGTGGCTTCTGCTGGACCGACGTGCACTGCATGAATGCTTCCTCAAGTTAAGTGAAGTTTTTTAGTCTTATTTTTTTTTTCTTGTTTGACGTGAGTTGTCTGCATTGATTGCTTCTTCCGTTCTCGCTATGTTTTATTTTTTCTCGAGTTGCAGTGATTTCCATTGTCACACTAAAGTTTTCATTGGCCGTGTTACACTCTTTTTCACTAACAGTTCTTAAACGAATTGTCAGATCTCTATGGTATTTCAACACAAAGCCTTTTACACCCCTACCGAATTTATGGCCCACATAGCATATTGCTATATCTGTTCACAGAGGAGTTTACTCATGGACATTAGTTAAGCCTATATTAAACTGAAGCCAAGAAGTCTCATTTACACATTCCGACGACGCGGCCAGAGGCGTGTTGCAATCAGACGTTCTGTGTCACCTGGGAAATGAAGATATAATTACCTCAGCCAAGGAGGTTATGTTTTTATCGAGTTTGTCGATTTGTCTGTCTGTTGCCAATATAACTCAAAAAGTTATAGACGGGTCCTTACGAAATTTTCGGAGATTTTGAGGTTTGTTAAGAGGAACAGATGAACAAATTTTAGTGAAGATGCATTGAACCGTTTGTTTATTTGCCAGCCTCTTTTTTCTTGGTAGCGTAACTCAAAAAGTTATAAACGGATCCTTATAAAATATTCAGGAATATTTGGGGTTAATACTAGGAGCACATGACAAAATTAGTTCGTTGATATGCGGGTCAGTTTGTTGTTCTGTATATTTGATCAGTAACATAACTCAAAAAGTTATAAATCTCTTGGAAATTTGTAGGAATTGTTAGAAATGTTGAAGACGCAATTTACCAAATTTTGATGATAATAACTAAAAAATCCTATTTTCAGAACTAATTTGAATCTTACGTTAATATTGCCTTGCTTAGCGGGAGGTCTACGCTCTCAAAGTGCTCTACTTGTTTCATTAAATTGGGTGGAATTTTTTTTAGCAAATTGGGGTAAGGTATGCCAGTATTCGCATCACTGCTCTAGCCTTTTCTTGGGTGCGAAGCACATTGTATTTTCGGGCATTTCAGTTCTTGGCAGAACAACCCGATTCATCTTGTCGCCAGATTTCTGAAAGGTTTGGACTTCCCTCGAAATATCCCATGATATCATCCGCCTGGCACATGAGATTGCTACCGTTTTTCATTAGCGTTATATTGAGATGTACTGCGTCTAATATTGTTACACAATATTCCAATTAGTTAAATAAAATAAACTGCTAGGATGGGCCGTAGGCCATTCGGAAATTGACAGGTTTGTCATCATTTGCTTAATAGCTTCCACAGTTTCATAGTTTTTACACGCTGATACACATTCTTTTCGAGCTACAAAAACATAAATGATCATTTTCATTTTTACAATAGTATATCTGAGTAGTCACAGGTAACTTAGAGATTTTCAGTTTTGATTTTACTAGAAGCAATCTGTGTATCATAGAGATCTGAGTCTGTTCTAGTTAGAACTTGTCGCTGGTAAGGAATCGCAGCTGTACTAGGAGTCCGGTAAGGCGACTAATAAGAAATTGGATAATTACCTCCGCCAAGGAGGTTATGTTTTCGTCGGCTTTGTGTGTCTGTTATTCTATCTGTCACCAAGTTAACTCACAAAGTTATGGACGGATTTGGACGAAATTTACATGAGTTGTTAGGTATCTCACGACGAGTAAATGACCAAATTTTTGCAATAATCCGTTTGTTCGTTCGTTTTTGTCACTATTTTGATTTTATGTTTGTTAGCACAATAACTCTAAAAGAATAATGAATGGATTTTTATGAAATTTATAGGAGTTGTTAGTAATGTTACAAGATATAAATGATTAAATTTTGGTGCAGGTTGGTTGGTATGTTTGTATGTTTGACTCTTGTTTGTCATAATGTGTGTTAGCAACAATACTCAGAAAGTTATGAACGGATCTCCAAAGAAATGACTGAATCTGTTAACTCTATTGAAGGGTACAACTTCGTACAAGTGATTAGATTTTGGTGTTGATACAAAGAAAATCATGGTCTCAGAACAAATTTTATTTTTTCATATCCTTTGCCTTGCTTGGCGGAGGTATGCGCTCTCAGAGTGCTCTAATTTATTAAGAAAAGGCGAGGAAGTCGCCCTCTGTGGAAGACTCCAAATTGCCTTTCGGCATTTGGCTTATCATAGTGTCCTGCCCACTGTGTTTGTCATAATTTTTCCTTCTTCTACTAACAGTCTCTGTCTTCTCTTCCTCTTCTCTCCGAACTTGATATAATACTCTGTGCCCATATCTGTCTAGCTTCCCTGTCACCTGAAGATGTGCTTGTGTTTCAGATTAATCTTTGTTCGCTAACGCTTTATATAGAAAGTATAATAACTAATGTACCTCCTTGTCAAAAAGTTACAGTGGAGAAGCTGCGTGGACAGCTCTTCACTGTTCACGCACGTAGTTTTGATTGTAGTGTAGAATGACAGCCGTAACTTGGACACTTTTGTAACGTCCCTGAGTCATTCGAGCAGAATTAGTCACGAATTTAACACGAATGTAAAGGTGTGCTACTTTAGTCAAGTCTTTATCGCCCTAGTGAAAAGTGCCACAATCTTTACTGTTGCATCTATAACGTCGAATTTTATAGCATTCGAATCGTTACTTCAAATTCAGGGTCGTATCCCAAATGTTTAAAGAAAATTTAAAAGAAAATTAAAAGGACAGTAAGCGAGCACTCTTTTGAAGCATCTGCCATCATTGCTTCAAGCACCAATTAAACTATCTGCCTTTATACCCCACCGTCCAGATTATGGACTCGACTCAGTACTCATCAACACCTACCGTACATAAGGTATTCGAGAGTCAAATTAGCCTCTTTTACCGCTATGCAGAAGGGGGTGGGACATGAAATATATAGTCCGTTCCGCTTAATAGTACCTCCGGTTAAAACGACCAGAGGCATTATGAGACTATTTCTATTAGACCAAAATCAGATGCTAGGCATTATTTACAAAGAAGCTTCGTTTATTGTGGCAACATTTCACTTATACGCGGGCAATATATTTTCGTTGATTTCCTCATAATCCGAACGGAAAACATTTAAAATTATGTTTATTATCTAAAGTATATTAGTACATTGTTATTTTTTTCGAAATGTTGCGCTTACTGCCAACAGGAGGCGCTGACATCGCCTCTATTTCACCACGTCATTCAGATTTCGAATCACGAGCTGTTGGCCTATTTAGTACCCGTGAGTCATTTTTATTTGCTAATTTACCTCCGTAAATATAAACAAGAGAAAAAATTACATTGACAGAGAAAGGGTGCTTATTAGGGATATTTTAGACCAAACTTACCCACAGTCGTTAACCTTAAACTTTGCTTTTATATGACCAGCCGGTTATAGTAGCCAAATTAGCTGGTCCCGATGTGGACGGATTAAACGGAGTCAGCTGTATATTAATAGATTTATAAAGATATAAATATGCGAGAAACTTGTATATTAGTCTTTATTGTAGTGCTGTTTAGTGGTAAAAATGATATCACTGGTATCAATAAAGTTATTAGCGGTTCCTCTTCATTCCAATTAATTTCGTTTTAAGAGCCGATTCAGTAAATGGATAGTTCACAAAAGGCGTCATTTAATTTGCTCACCATAAATACGGTAATTTTTTGTGTCTAATTCTAAAAAGCAAATTTTATTAGACTGGGAATGACCTATAATTTAATCGGACTTCCAAAAAAGAAACTTTGGATCTCATCTATGCTTAACGAAGTAAAGAAGTCTACGCTTTGTTTGATAGGTCGCTTTGCAGCAAATTTGTACGGGTTAATAATAGGCCGTTGTAGTGTCGAAGTCACCCTTGTGTCGCTGAGTTCGTTCTTGCCAGTCACAATGTCTTACTGTTATGTGAACTGAGAGCAAATGGTGGCAATATTATATGCAGAAACACTGAAGTCAGGCGCACTGTCGCTTCCTTTCCCTGCAGTGCAGGAGCGTTGGTACCTCAGTTTGGTAAGCTCTTTGAAAATTACGTAGCGCGCAATGAGAGGCGATGGGACGTGCGTCATGTTGCGGGAGCTTCTTAGTGTGATTGCATCGGCGCCCGCGCTGTAGTTGTTGTTGTTGTTCCTGTTGCAGCTGTCATTGTTCCTGTTGTTGTTGCTGTCGTGGTTAGTGTTTCTGTTGTAGCCAATCCTGTTGCTCCTCCTGTTGCTGATATCGTGGCTACTGTACCAGCTGTCGCTGCTCCTGTTGGTCTAGAGAGACGATTGGCAGAATAGCTGTACAGAAGAATTTGCGAGGTACTCCTCGCAGTACCCCTTTATTGTAGCTGGTCGTGAAAGAGAGAGAGAGCAGGGGAGTACGAGAAGGGAGAGAGATCTGTGTCCGAGCGGGTGTTGCAGCGTTGGTGCGGGTGCTATTGATTACCACAAAAAGTAATGATGCCGGTCGTACGTAAACTAAGGTGATAGTGCGTCGCTTTCGGCTCTGTCACATTGGCAAAAGAAAAAAGATGAAATTACTTACGTGTTTGCTGTATTTATTGAAACTATCAGACGTGAGAGGATGGCTTGATGTTGGTGAAAGTGACTACGTCTCGGTAAAAACTAGAGCACTCTGAGTGCGCATACCTCCGTCAAGCAAGGCAATGTTGACGAAAAATTTGTATTGGTTCTGAAACAATTATTCCCTTTTATTAGTACCAAAACACCGTCATTTGTGCCTTTTGGCAGTAATAACAGTTTCTGTATTTTTTTAATATCCCTTCGTAACTTTTTGAGTTACGTTGCTGACAAACATTAGTCAAACACACAAACAGACCACCCGATCAACACCAAAATTTGATCATATCTATCCTGCAACATTTTAAACAAGTCCTGTAAATTTCATAAAGATCCTCTCATGCCATTTTGAGTTATCCTAGTGACACGCAAACAGATAAACTAAATGACAGACAAACTGGGCAGAAACATAACTTCCTTGGCAGAGGTAATTATTCTGGCCTAGTGTTACCAATGAAAAAGAACACGACAGAAATAAGAAAAACAGACAACTAATCGCTGCCCGAAATCGTACTTACCGTGATGTTGCTACTCACTACTACGACTGATCAACTTCTGTAGCTGGAGCAGTAAAAATAGAGAATACGTTTTTCTCTTCGATGACCAAAGTACAGTGGTGTGTGTTATTGGAACGATACCTAATTTGTAATGTAGGTTTTCAATAAACTGAGTTTTGTATTCTACCTACTGTTAGTTTTATTATTTGAGAATGTTTCATTAGCACTTAGTTTGATTACGCATACGTAATCATACCGGCTGCCGCAAGGAAGGGGGTGTAGTGCGTCGTTGGTTTCCTCGGTATAAAAACGTTAAGTGATATGCAAGACGAAAATTGACTGAGCTGGGGCTCTGTGATGTCATCGATGTGATGCGACTCTAAAGAACGCTCTGCAAGTGAACAAGTTTTCCAGTTAATTGTTTACTTCCACCGTCTTGTAGTTTGCATATAATGACGTATTTTTGAGGCTGAAAATGACAGACAGATGAAACGGGGACTAAAACGGTTGCCTTCCTTCCTTCCCCCATAGCGTTATTGTCCAGAGGGGCTCATCGGTGCATCACCCAATGTAATGTTGGTGAAATAAAATGATGCACGGTCTGGACGTTATCATTCTGTTTTTCAACGACACTTAAAAAAAATCATGTTATTGCCGGCTGCTGCAGCAAAGTGAGAGCGAGGATGTCTTGGTAACAGTGCAGTGAGTGTCTCCGCAATGTCTGTTTGGGGATCATTCAAGGTCGTGTCTAAGGTGACTCCGGCTTCATGCCTGTCATAGTCTTGTAGTGTGAGGTTGTTCCGTGCTGCGAACTGTGGGCTTCCGTCAGGAGTCTTGTTTTACCCCTTTCGTGCACACGGTGCTTGTATCGCTCTCTCTTCATGTGTATAATTGTTGCATTGTTTTGTTTTCATTGGAACTCGCTTCACTCTTATGCGCAACGTGCATTGGTGAATACGGTGATGGTAGTGAAAAACTATAGTACCTCACAAACAAAGTACGTTAATTTTAAGATACTTTTTCTTCTAAATGCTGATGCATTTTATACAATGGAACAAAAACAGTGCCTAATTCATACAATTCTATATTTTACAGTAATTATGTTAAAGGTAAAGGTAAAGTCAACTTAGACCACACCCTCACCTGGGAAACCCATATGCACTGGTTTGTGCTGCCAATACAGGCCTACTGGCCTCGGAGGCGTAAGTGCAGTTACAGTCGACCGCGGGTCACCAAGAACTATAGCGCCAAATTTGACGGAAGAAACAAATGATCCACGACCCCCCACCCCCCTCATCTCTGTGGAAGGCAAGTTCCACCACGGCGCAGTGCATGCATAAAACTGCCGAGTCAGCACACCTAGATCAGCAAAGAGCTCGCGTGCCTGGATGGCATCGAATCTGCGAGCGATACAAGGTGTTAGAGCTGCAAACGTAAGCATGCTGCCTGCATTTAAATACAATAAGTAGTTGTTTTCTGTACTGGGATTTTTTTTTTCTTTTTTGATGGACAGTGAAATGAAAGTTTCAGGTTTCTTCACAACATATTTTTATTATTTTAGATTTTCCGCCAAAAGCTTCAGAATAAACCTTGTCTCATTTTTTACGCGTCTTTAATTTTGGCTTAGAGTAGTAGCTTACACAGATAAAAATATATTACTTTAATACTTATACACAACAGTGCGATGACTCTACGGTAAAAAGCTTTTGACATTTAACTACCTCTGTTCAATGAAAGTCAAATGTGATACTGTTCCCCATTTTTTCCGTGTGCTGCCGTATTTGTACGACAGCTACCCTTAGCCTCTCACGAACTTTGTGTAAAGCAAGTGAATTCTATTCTTTATTTAAGTCCGCGGTGAGAGCACGAATTGTAGTCCATACTGAGCTTCACTCGTGAAACAGCTTTATAATTTAAAAGCTGTGGTGCGGAGCTTCAGGATTTTGTTTAAGAATAAACTACAGCATCACATCCTTCTGTCATGCCACCACACGCTTCCCTAAGAGTGAAGCTACAAGGAACGCCGCGTCCCTCCGTTGCTCTCCACATCCTCTGAATAATTTGCAGTGCCCGCTGGTCTGGCTACGATTAAGTGGCCAGGTTAGAGACCACTCACTGCGCAGGGAGAACTTCTAAAGCTGCTTTGTTGGTTGTGCTTTTG
>LQNS02276498.1:5968671-5983126 GCA_001587735.2 Parhyale hawaiensis | reverse complement strand
TGATATTGAACGATGCCGCAATTTAATTGAATCTTGCCCTCGAAGATGTGTTGAAGTCATCAAACATAAAGGATCGTTCACAAAATACTGATTAAGGATGAAGGTTTTTGTTAAATTTATTGTTTTGTTGCGTTTTTTGTCAAGTGTCCCTTAATTTTGCTCACACTAAATTCATAATTATAAATTAAATAAACATAACTTTTTTCTTATCTTTCGGATCGTAATAAATTCTTAGCATATTATTAGGTATCCCAATACCGCTTTTGTGTTAAAATTTCAGCGTTGAACCTTTTACAGTTTTTGAGATATGAAATTTTTCATTTTTGTCCCTTAATCATGCTCGCAACTGTATTTAACATGCGGCAATCTCATTTTCAGGCTAGATAATGCTCCATGCCGTAAGACTAACGTGTTCATGAACTATCTAAAACAGCACCATTTTTAAACTATGGTTTGGCTACCCCAAAGTGCTGATTGGATCGGGTTGAAAACCTTTTGGCACATTTAAAAAATAATGTCAGGGTTAGAAAACCAATAAACACAGACGAATTTTTGCTTAAGTTTCAAGAGAAATGGAGAAAAACTACTACGAGTTTTTCTTTTAACTTGTACAGTCTTACAGTAATAGGTGTACAGCTGTGTTAGATCATATGAGCTTGTTTAACAAGCTGTTATTCAATGATTGTTATTCTATTCAGCTATAACAATTACATATAAGTAAAATTTTCTTTTTGCTCCTTGATCTTTGGCGATGTGCTTTTTCAATTTGAAACTTTCTTTGCTCTTGACTTTTTTTCTTATTCTCCAAAAGCAATTGAACTTTTTACAGCTGATTAGGATGTACAACGACTCGTATGTGTGAAAATTTCTGCTAACTTTTTCGCGTAGTGGTTAAGAGAACGCAGTTTTTAAAAACTCTCCATCGGTTTGACCGGCAGTGTATATATTAATAATTTTTCTGTTACATGAACTGCTCTTATGTATGCATTTCTGCTACATACAGTAGGTGAAAAACAGAACTTAGTTTCCAGGAGCGAGAGACCAGCGCTAATGACCTTAGGCCTCATTAATTATTCTCGATCAGGAATTATAATTATCTCTTAGCGAATCTTTTGTGTTGTTCGTCTCGTCATGAATATTCCAGGGCCGATAAGGTCTCCCAATAATATGCAAGCTTCCTTAAGAACTGAAAATCTTCCTTTCTGTAAAGTACTTAAATTAGACCATGTTGTTACATTCACTCCTAACCGGCAGCAATGTTTTCATTATCTACTTGTTTAAAGTATGGAATACATGCTTGTTATGTAGAGTATTAAATTCAAGATACAATACGAACGCATTTAGAGAAGTAACGCTGTATGCAAAGTAAATAATATTGGAGAAGTGATATTAGATGAGAAGCAAATAGTTCTACAAGGAGAGTTCGATCAACGGCCAGTTATTTTGAAGAAATAACGCTAGATGTAATGAGAATTATTTTAAGAATGATTCCCTGCCTACATGCTGAGCAAAACAACCATCTCATCAGCAAGAATGACTTCTCAATCATTGACTTTTCTAATCCAATAGAGCTCAGAACATTAGAATCCCTGTACATCCACAGAACAAGACCTAGCCTCAACATTATGACCTCAGCTGTACCGCTTCATACAACCCTTGATTAGCTCCACATCCGTCGACTGTACAGGAGCTGACATCCGGCTCCTCCACGCAGCCCAGTTCATTCGCCTCTTAGACTCCCCCCTGATCACACATATACTCCCCTCGATAGGAAATAAAAAAAGACAAGCGAATATTTTGGTCAAGTAATGATAGATAAAAAGTAAATAATTTTGCTCTGTAATACTTGATGCTCACTTTTTCAGCGAATTTTTTTTGAAAGTTATGCTAGATGTAATGCGAATTATTTCGAAACATTGATGCTGTTGCACTGCGAATCATTTTGGTGAAGTAATGCTCGATGTACAGCATAGTATATTTACCGATAAGTGTGAATTCTTCATGTTATTTGAAATATTTAAACGAAAAATGTGACATTTGCTAAAGCTTAATGCATGCGCTAAAGTACTATCAGAAAGGCTGTTTTGTGCTTTACCAGATATAGTTAACTGATGCTACACTAGCTGTGGCACTCTGCTGTCTGCCCTACTTGGCTTCAGCTCCTTATATTTCACTGGACCATTGAGTATACCCCGTCTGGCCTCAGCTCCTCATATTTCAGTGGACCATTGAGTATACCCCGTCTGGCCTCAGCTCCTCATATTTCACTGGACCATTGAGTATACCCCGTCTGGCTTCAGCTTGTCTTATCTCATGTGTTAGCGGAAAACTTTAGATAGCAAAATCAGCCCCCGGCCGAGCTATGTTTGAAGTTTGGATTGCCTCCCGCAATCGCTCGGACGGGTCATTACACACACAAATGACTTAGCGAGAATCAAACGCCTCACCTGCGCCAAGCGATGGCAGGGGGACATCCGTCATGCTTCTTCAACCTCGGTTGCGCCTGGCTCCCTTTGGAAGCGCCTATTTGCCGTTTTTTCGTTTGGAGGATAATTTGGTTTAGTCGTTTGATTGTGGCAATAACGTGCTAATGAGTTCCTATTAGTAATTACGTAGGTGACCTAAACACGAGACACTTGAGGATTTATTAGTTGGGCAGCAGTTAGATATAACTGTGAACCTTTTTTGCGTTGCGCAACAAATCCTATTTGAAACTTTCCTATAACCCACAAGATAAGGAATCATTCATGTTTTGAGTTGTTATTCACTACCAATCACTTTCAACGCTTTTTAAATTTAGCCGGTGCAGATAAAAAGCGTTACTTTTGAGATAAATTGATACTCAACCTGCAATGTGTTCTTTCGCGGCAAATCAACAGCCATCCTGCACTGCTTATCGAAGAAGTTCCTTAGGCAATTTGCGTGCATTTTGCCCCCAAACTGAAGAGCTTGAGGCACATACGGCGAGTCGGAGCAGCAGCTGTGGAGCGTGATCTTGTTTCCGTTATTCATATTATTCGGCGAGCCTTCCATCGATCTTGCCGATAAAACGTGGCTTTCGAGCCGAATATTGGATCCTGCTACTGGGACCTGAGCTGCTGCTGCTGCTTTGCTCGTATTTTCTTACTTGGCCTTATTTTGTCCCGCAGCCCCTGCAATTTTGTGTTCTTTGCACATACTGAGTAATCTGTACGCGTAATTGCGTATCCCTATATACCAATGCTTATAGTAATAATTATAATAATAATTATATATAAAAGCTATTGTATATTGGGTAGTTTGGGAGCAGCCCATCTCTTCTCACAAGCCAATTTACTTCTCGTCCAGACACTGAAAGAGTTTCGTTATGTCTCATCAATTGACTGGGAATTTAAGACAATAGGCTTGACTTCTCTAGCACTTCAGATACGTGAGCTGGCTTCGACCATCGCCTCTTAAAGTACAGGCTTGAGTCTCTACGTCACAAAGTTGGTTCGAACGGTACCGTCCTGGACAAATTATTAGACGCCGCCTGATGTTTTTGGTACGTGTTCTGCATATTTCGGGCCCATCGTAGTGGACAACTTGGACCATCGTAATTTGTAACCTTCAAATATTTAAAATAAAGTTTTCTGTCCTGATATCATATGCCCGAAATATGGAAAGTAAGTACTAGAAATTCAATATCAGGCTACTTCTAAAAGTTGTCCAGGGGCGGTACGTGATCGGACCGTTTCGAGACGCAGACCCAGGCCAGGCCTGCGCTTCAGTAGTCCTAGCTTCCTCTAGTTCTTTCGAGTTTCAAGGCGTTAATCTTCAGTAGAAAACTTTCGAGATTTCTGATAACTCAATTTTGCTGCGTCAAAGGGAGTTCACATGCAGCCGTATCAAGTGTAATTAGGTTAGTTTTAACACATGCAACATTATTCACAGTGGCTTTGCCAAAGCTTGTGTCTGAAGCTCCTGACGAATCGAGCCTTGTGGCTTAGCTGAACTTTGACTCTAACGAATCTGTCGACGATGCCTCTTTCTCAGGTTCTTCGCGGAATATTTTTCGATTAGCTATTGACACCGCTTAGTAGTTTTAGCATTGGATTCCTCGTTATATTAGCCTTGAGAAGACCAAACGTCGTCGCAACAAGTTAACCAATGTTTATTTAGACGAAGAAGAACTTTTATTGCTGTTTATATTGAGGTAATTTGAAAAATACTCATCATACATAAAAGTTATACCGGACATCGTACAGCTTATGCCCATCATTCACTACAACTGAATTTATTATGCGCAAAAATCATACTTGTTATTCGCTATAGGAATTGTTCTCGTTTGCAAAAGTTATGTACATTTTTGTAACAATTTAGCTCCTTAATCATAGAAACATGCGCTCATAATCAAAGAATTTTTGCTCGTCACTCGCCAAAGAATACGATAAAATTTGAAAGTTTATGCTCAGGAAGCGTAGCAGTGATACTTACCTTAAAAACATGTGGTGGTCATCATTGGTAAAATATATATGATGCTTATCACCACTAAAAAAAAAACATGTTTATTTGTTAAGTATGACGCTCGTTGTAGATGAAATACATTCGTATGTAAAATTTCACGCCCATCAAGGGAAAAATAAACTATTCATAATGAACAAGCTATTGAGTTCATCGTAGGTAGAGTGTGATATTGATTACTTGTACGGTAATGTGGTGGTGGTAATGGGCAAACTTTATAGGTAAGATAAATCATTAATGATTATGGTCGTGACAGGTAAAACATCTGTTAAATTAGTAAAATACAACATAATTCATAGGTAACTCTGCAACAGGTAACTCTGACGTTTGTCATCTTTAACTGTGTTGGTGGTGGTCATGGGTAAAGCATGATGCTTACGCCTCATAAAAATCTTCATCACATAGGCGAAAACTAGAGCTTAGGATACACAGAAGCAACTTCTAATATACACATTATGCAACCTACAGCCCCATTGATGCAGCAGTACCGCCCTACAACGCTACGAAATTTTTAGCATATCTTCGTATACCATATCAAAGCTACTGCTCCTTCCTCCCTCTCCCTGTCCTGTGCTCCCCCCCCCCCCCCCATCCTCCTCTGAATACCTCCCGTCCCGTAGCCCCGGCGGAAGCAGAAAAGGATCCGAGCGCTACCCGAAGAGTTCATCTTTAGTTTGCCCTCAGCCAAAGTCCCTCTTAAAATATTGGACTGCCGAAGTCAAGCATATCGAGTCGATTCTTGTATTGCTGAGAGCCGTGCCCGCTGCTGTATCGGTGTGAGCCGTGCCCGCTGCTGTATCGGTGTGAGCCGTGCCCGCTGCTGTATCGGTGTGAGCCGTGCCCGCTGCTGTATCGGTGTGAACCGTGCCCGCTGCTGTATCGGTGTGAGCCATGCCCGCTGCTGTATCGGTGTGAGCCGTGCCCGCTGCTGTATCGGTGTGAACCGTGCCCGCTGCTGTATCGGTGTGAGCCGTGCCCGCTGCTGTATCGGTGTGAGCCGTGCCCGCTGCTGTATCGGTGTGAGCCGTGACCGCTGCTGTATCGGTGTGAGCCGTGACCGCTGCTGTATCGGTGTGAGCCGTGCCCGCTGCTGTATCGGTGTGAACCGTGCCCGCAGCTGTATCGGTGTGAGCCGTGCCCGCTGCTGTATCGGTGTGAGCCGTGGCCGCTGCTGTATCGGTGTGAGCCGTGTCCGCTGCTGTATCGGTGTAAGCCGTGCTCGCTGCGGTATCGGTTTAAGCTGTGACCGCTGCTGCATCGGTCTAAGCTGTGCCCTATGCTGTATCGGTGTAAGCTGCACCCGCTGCTGCGTCGGTGTAAGTTGCACCCGCTGCTGCATCGGTGTAAGTTGCACCCGCTGCTGCATCGGTGTAAGTTGCGCCTGATGCTGCATCGGTGTAAGTTGCGCCTGATGCTGCATCGGTGTAAATTGCGCCTGATGCTGCATCGGTGTAAGTTGCGCCTGGTGCTGCATCGGTGTAAGTTGCGCCTGATGCTGCATCGGCGTAAGTTGCACCCGCTGCTGCATCGGCGTAAGTTGCACCCGCTGCTGCATCGGCGCAAGTTGCACCCGCTGCTGCGTCGGCGTAAGTTGCGCCTGATGCTGCATCGGTGTAAGTTGCGCCTGATGCTGCATCGGTGTAAGTTGTGCCTGATGCTGCATTGGTGTAAGTTGCGCCTGATGTTGCATCGGCGTAAGTTGCGCCTGATACTGCATCGGTGTAAGTGGCGGCTGATGCTGCATCGGCGTAAGTTGCGCCTGATGCTGCATCGATGAAAGTTGCACCTGATGCTGCATCGGTGTAAGTTGCGCTTGATGCTGCATCGGTGTAAGTTGCGCCTGATGCTGCATCGGTGTAAGTAGCGCCTGATGCTGCATCGGCGTAAGTTTCACCCGCTGCTGCATCGGCGTAAGTTGCACCCGCTGCTGCATCGGCGTAAGTTGCACCCGCTGCTGCATCGGTGTAAGCTGTACCACCTGTCGTATCTGTGCAAGTTGTACAGTTACATTCTTCCCGTCACCCCCTATTCGCTCTATGTGTCGAATGCAATCTTTTCTGATATATTTGCTTCCAGCAGATTTATCATCTTGGTCTATACACTCTGGGTCGGGTTATGCGTCGACACTCTGTCGGAGCTGTTGCTCTCAATTTCATCCGGCGGCCTTTCACAAGTGTGATTTCGCATTTATTTTGTATCCTTGGAAAATATATGCCCTACAACAGCAGAAGTTACTCTACTGAAAAGTCTCAGGGTCCTGTACACCTTGAATTAGTCATTGCAATGTTCATATAAGGAAGTACTTTCATTTTTTTAAACAACTCTTCCGGTCTCCCAAATGAGCCATTACGTTGCCGCAGTTTAAGCTAGGCTTTTGAGATGTCGCTTTTCTTAATTTCATCTGACATTTTCTGCTCATTTTTTTTTCTTGCATTGTCCCAATTTTCTGTGTTCCACTGAGCACGGGTTCACGTTCTCCCAATTTAAAAATTAAAACAAGCCCTTCAATTTCTTTCCGTCCCACACCGTGCTGTGTGCAGCAATACCTGATCATGTCAATCCTTTTAATTGAGTTTTAAGCCAATTAATGCGAGGCTTTTCGATGTCCTGTAGTTTCGTTCTCGATCAGAAATTATGAAACATCCGTTCCAGCGGTAGAATGATTGGTAAAAAATTTATATGCATGTAATTTTATGTTATCCGCAGTGAACTTCTTTGGTAGATGGCTATGCATCAGCTAACTCTTTTGTGCACTTTTGTAACTAGAAAAATGCATCTGAACAATCTACTGCTTTGAGGTGATGTTTCTGTTAATTTAGTGTCATAATGTTAAATGGCATCCGCCAGTACTGTCGCTTAGGCCCGTCTGGGGCAGGCCTGGATGGAGTCGCAACCTGAATTTCTACACTCCTTGGTTGAAAAGCCTCTTACTGCCTCTAAAATGGAGATGCATGCTCGTGAACGTTGAGTTAGATGTGCATCTCTTGCAGCAGAATGTTAGAGTTTAACGAACCATTGTGAGTGGTGAGTGGAAATACATGAGAATGTTAACAGAATAGTGTTGCGCAAATTCATTTAATCTGTAAATGCATTACTTCCTGTAAATACTTACACAGTAGTGCAGCGCCCTGCCTGCTGAATACACTTGGTGACATGTCAGTTTCAGGCTCTGATATCCTTATTAAACTTCAGGATTCGTAAGATACCTCTATTTGACATGTGATCAACGCCTTTAGGACCAAATGAAATATCATTTGTAATAAGAAAATCATTGATTGAAACGCCTTTTATAAAGTACGCGGATATTTATCGGGCTAAATGTTCCCCGTTGCCGTTACAGAGATGAGCTATGCATTTCAGAGTTTCGAACTTGCACACACAGTCCATTGTTTTCACTGGTCTTATTTTTCTCACCGCAAACTTCTGCGTTGCAATTTTTGTTCTTGGGAGTTGCTGTTGCCTCACTTGTCTTCCTCCCAACCATTGTATTCCTTCCTGCACGGCCAGAAGTTGTTAGAAAAACTCTGATTTCAGTTTCCGCAATCGAGGCTGCGGGCGACTATTGTGGTCCTGGGAGCGGGCCAGTCAAATTGGTTCCAGGCCATTAGGTGGAGGCTATGCTGGAGTGGCCATGCTTGCAAGGAGCGATTGTAGCCTTGATGATGTGTGTCCGCATCGGTGTTATTTGTTCCAAGTGTGTGGGTGCGTCCGTGTACTCGCTCTAAGTGTGTAGTGGCGGCGGTGTTAGATGCTGCACGTGTAGGTGCGTCAGTGTTACTCGCACCAAAATTACAAGCAATCCTGTGGATGCGACGGTGTTGCGATTGCTCCAAGTGTGTGGGGGAGTTGAGTTGGTGTTACTTCCATCAACTGTGTGCGTATGTGCGTCGGTGTTACTTACACCATGTGTATTGGTGCGTCGGTGTAACTCGTACCAAGTGTGCGGGTGCGTCGGTGTAACTCGTACCAAGTGTGCGGGTGCGTCGGTGTAACTCGTACCAAGTGTGCTAGTACGTCTACTTGCACCTTACGTTTCCCGTTAAAATCAAACCCTGTACCACCACGGTTCTGGAGGCTGGAACTGTACCAAGAATGGAGGTTCTGTTCCAAACGTGCAGCAGTGTGGCGGGGAGTTCTGACCATCCGCTCTACAGCCTCAGTTACCAGTTAAGCTGTAACCTTTCGGGGTGGGAAGGTGCACCGGAGATACTAATCGGTGCCGAACAGGAAATAGTGTAGTATAGTTTAAGTACGACAGTCAGGACGCCGATGGGGCACACTTACCACGGGCTACTCGTTTACCTTACCGCAGCTGTCGTTGCATCTGGCCGCAACTCCATCGGTGAGGTTCCTTTATGAGATTAGGTAGGTAAGTAGTTTTTTCTTTCAAGCTTCCCTTAGCGACTTGATTACTTGTCAGTAGCAGCGCACCAGCCAACCTCGTGGCCAATGGAACTCATTAAGTACGTACGCTTCAGACTTGAAACTTTTAGAGGGAGAAAATCCGATCTAAAAATTCTTCCCAGATGTACTGCGCAAAAAAAAAAGCTATTTCTCTTTAAATCATCGGAACCCCATTTATTTTTTTTTATTATCGCGTCTATTGCATACCCTATGACACGAATAAGACTATTTTAAGCTTACTGTAAAGAGGCCGCCAAATTACAAGGGTTAGCAAGGCGGGACTTGGGTCCAAACGGCACTACTGACTTCCCTTGCTGACGTCACAGCACCAGTGACCGCGACATGCTGCCTGATTTGGGGTGTTGTCTGTTCACGATAACAGCGGCTTCATCAAAAGAAGCTAGCAGTGACGTCACCAGGGTCAGGGCAGTAATGATGGCACCAGGAGGGAGAGAGAAGTAGTGTCGCCAGTAATGATGACGTCGCCAAAGGAGGTCGTCATTGAAGTCACCATAGATGACCGTCACCGAGTGTGACAACTGCGACGCTTAATGGTCCCCATTTCTGGTCAGGTCAGTGCTCCCGCAGTGAAGTGTCAGTGCCAGAAATGCTGACGCCGTAATATGATTATCGCAAGAATTCTCGTGTCTGACGGGCAGGCGACCTCGCTAACTCCACCATGCAAACTCAGCGCCCCAGCCTCCTGTCACTGCTTCGATTAATAGGAATCCTTAAGCTAACACATTATCTAACATTTCTTCTTGTATGTTATTTTCTGTTCCCATGCAGGAAGATCTTCTAACCATAAGTTCTTTGTATTTTCGTCATATTCTTCACATTTCTTCAAATACCAAGCACTGTCTATGATGGCATAAACTTTCGCAAAGTGGTTGATAATGTTTAATAAACAATATACACGATCAAGCTAATGTGAAGAAACTGTACGACAGTCGCATCCTGTATTGTTTTTCGCTACAGTCGTCAAGATCGATGAACGAGCGCAAGTACTAGCTGCGTTGGTTCGAACCATTTCGTTTTGGATGGCGTATGAATTACGTTAGAGCTTCAACGCTACAGTTATGCTGCGAACTGAATGTATGGAATTGCAGCTCTTCACAGTAGCTGTAAAGAGCAGTTGTAAGAATTTCGCTTTAGAAATATATCCGATATTGCCGATGCGCCCAATAAACTTGCGCCATTCCCTAATACGTGACTGAATATTTAGTTCCAGTGAAGCATAGTGCCCGGTAACTAATTTTAATGCGCGCTCATTAAATGCGTAGGATTTGCATTTGGCAATCTGCTGTGCTTATACCGGGGGTATTTTTTTCGTTCAGGTGAAGCTGCATGCATCTTTCTTAGTCATGGCGACGAAAAAAGACCCAAGACCCAAAGTATAATGAAGCAAAGAGAAAGAAAGGGTTGTCCAAAATATAAGAACGTTTAAACAATTTTTATAATAGTTTGCCCACAAACTCCGCACTCGTTTCCTTTACGCTGGAAGAAGTTTGGAAGGGAAACAATAGTAAATCTTATAACACGCAAAATTTTCTTTCGCTAACGTGTCTGTCGCGTATGATGAGCACCACCTGTATATCGCTAGGTCTCTGTTCCACACCAAATTCAATAGTAGTTGAGCCTTGTATCCCAACTGAGGGATGATATCGTCACGACGGATAGTCTAGCAGGAGTGACGTGGTCTTAATACAAAAAAACTTTGCATTTGGCTAAATTTTTTGAAGCAATGTCACGTTACTGTAACGTCACTGCCCCAGCGAATCGAAAACTATGCAGGAACTCCTGAAGAAAACGTTGCCTCTCAGTGCACTTTAGAAAAGATGTGTGGACTTCTAGCTCACCAGACTTGAGCTCATGTGATTATTGGTTGTAGATTGTGGTTTAGTGAGGGTCCTATGCAAAACTCTATAACCTGTGCTGCGAATTCGTTCTATTCTCTGGGTTCAAAAAGTGGATAACAATTGATAGTAAAACCTATTTAAAGGTTTTAATGACCAATGGAAATTAGTTTCAACGTTCAGGTACGCGATAAAGACAAATTAAAAACTAAAATATCGGCTTCAATGCATATTCGTAACTGGTGTACCGATACTGGAACGGTATATGTATATTCATAGTGAAATGCGTACTTAAAAATTTAGAGAAATCAATTGCTACCCTTTTTAATATTTGTGATTGATCAATGGCTGCCCATCTGCAAATTTTTTCTACACCATGTTTAACGCTGCTGTTCTAATCACACGTTTTACTTTCAATGCTGTAACCTAGTGGTTCCTTTTAACTCATCAATGCAGACCCCTACAGAGAGAGCAGTGCACCGTCATAGACCCCCAGTGTTCTAGTGTTGAATGTATGCTTTATGCTACATTTAGGCAAAACCTATATGCTACAAAGGATAAAGAAAAATCTCTGCCATATCAATATTAACTAAAGCACTCCGAGAGCGCACACCGCCGCCAAGCAGGACAACACTGAAGAAAATACCAAAATATAGTCATTTGTGCCTTTTGATAGTATTAACAGTGTCTGTAATTTTCCTGAAGAACCATCTATTACTTTGAGTTATTTTGGTGACAGTCAAACAGACAATCAGCCAGATCGCCAGACATACACGACAGGAACATAACCTACTTTCCGGAGGTAACTAACTGCGTAACATTAATACAATCAGAGTTGTAAAATACACAGAATACTTGAGTACTAAAATACTAGGAGGTGAAATTTTATTAACTGAAATTCCTTATATTGGGGTATTTTTTCTCAAGAATTATAGGTTATTTAGTAAGCATTCATCAATTACTGCTGCCATGCAGTCAGTGGTTCAAATTGCACCAGATTTTTTAAAAAGTAATGCATGTTTTTAGAGGTTACAATTGTTACGGGGTATATATATAAAGAAGCGCTGTTACGGGGTATAGAAATGGAATGAAGAAGAGGATATTGATATGATAAATGAATAAATGAACGATATAATGTATGTTGATGTTCCTACTGTAAGGAATAATTAATTGCGAACGAATGATNTTTTACTTGATATTATATTTTCTAGAGACATAAATTACTGTCCCATGTTTAACGAAGTGGTGCAAGTTCTATATTTATATATGTACCTATTTTTTCCATTATTATTATTTTTCTTTGTGAATCCATGTTTTCATAACACAATTTATATGCAAAGAAAACCTTTACTAAGTTAAGATTACGAAACAAGCGAGAATAAGTTTACGTCAAGAGTAGTAAGTATTTACCCTAATACTAAAAGAGAACGCTGCTTTTGAAGAAAATGTGAATTATTTTAAAGAGAACTCTGCAGATTTTTCGCTAAAAATGTGTAATAACTAATAAATCATGCCTATTGCTTTTTTAAAAAATTAAATTTAATACTGGATGCATGTTTTTTGGTTGAAGAATTTATTTTTAGCCTGTAAATACAGAACAGGTAAATAGAAAAAAATCGAAATAGAATAGAATAGAAATAGAATAGAAAATCATCAATGAATTATTAAGCCGCAAGACTCAAACTAATGCATTGGAAATAGAACTTGATGGTGAAATTTTACGCGGTGATGGGCTTGTTAATCATTTTAATACGTATTTTACATCAATTGCTGATAACCTAGTACAAAACCTTCTAGAAAACAACGTGCAATACGAACTTCCTAGTTATCGTGTTGACTCTTCTTTTGATTTTATACCGATGACAGATTATGAAATTACATGCGTTGTATCCACCATGAAGGAACAACGACTTCATAAAAACGAAATACTGTACAGCCAAGGCATTTACTACTTGTATTGCCATACTTTATCAGCTATTTATGTGTGTGACGGAGGGTATTTATCACAACGTTTTGAAAACCGCACGAGTTATTCCTATTTTTAAGGCTGGCAATCGAAACGATGCATCTAAGTACAGACCAATATCTACTCTACCACTATTCAATAAAATATTTGAGAAACTCATTCATGCTCGCTTAACGTCTTTCTTTGATACGAATAATGTTTTAACTGATGTGCAATATGGGGTTCGAAAGAATAGAAATACAACTTTGGCTATTTTTAATCTTGTTGGGGACCTTTTGAACGCCTTTAAATATAAAACTTTTACAATTTGTCTATTTCTCGATTTGCAAAAGGCATTCGATACTGTCAATAAGAATATACTGTTGACAAAGTTGGAACACTATGGGGTGAGGGAAAATGTTCTCAGTCTCATTACCAGCTACTTATCAAATTGTGTGCAATATGTCAATGTTAACGATGTTCATTCTACTGTGCAGGAAGTTGACTTAAGCGTACCCCAGGGATCCGTTTTGGGCCCATTATTGTTTAATTTTTTGTTAATGATATTATATATTTTAAAGATGTGAAAAAATATTATTTGTCGATGATACTGTGTTTTATATAAATGATATGTCATTCAATGGTGCGATAGAGAAAACCGTGCAATTTATCGATCTCCTTTCAGGTTGGTTGAATAATAATCGTCTAACCTCGAATGCTGGAAAGACAAAACTTATGGTATTTAGTTCGAGACCAGTTCTGTATCTTCCTCCTGTTCAGTTTAACGGCACTACTCTGGAGTGGGTTAAGACATTTAAATATTTACCTCCACCAAGGAGGTTATGTTTTCGCCGTGTTTGTCTGTCTCTATGTTTGTCTGTTTATCTGTCACCAAGATAACTCAAAAAGTTATGAACCGATTTTGATGAAATTTACAGGAATTGTTTGGTATGTTGGGAGGAACTGATGATTAACTTTTGGTAAAGATATGTCCATCCGTTTGTTTGTTTGTTTGTCTGCCTCATTTTTCTTGGTGCTATAACTAAAAAAGTTGTGGATGGATTTTGATGAAATTAACATGAGTTGTTAGGTATATAACAAAGAGTATATGACCAAATTTTTGTAATGATCCGTTTGTTCGTTCGTTCGTTTGTCACTGTTTTCAATTTTATGCTTGTTAGCACANTTTATGAAATTCATAAGGGTTGTTAGTAATGTTAAAAGACATAAATGATCAAATTTTGGTGCAGATCGGTTTGTTCGTTTGTATGTTTGACCTATGTTTGTCATAACGTTTGTTAACACTGTAACTCAAAAAGTCATGAACAGATCTTCATGAAAATTGAACAAGCTGTTATTAATATAAAAATGCACAAATGATCAGATTTTGGAGTCAATACAAAGAAAATTATGGCTTCAGAACCAATTTGAATTTTTTGCTACCGTTGCCTCACTTGGCGGAGGTATGCGCTCTCAGAGTGCTCTAGTTAGGCATAATATTAGATGATAAATTATCTTTTGCTAGTCATATCGGTGAGCTTTGCTTAAAGTTAAAAAAAGCTAAAGGCGCCATCTACTCAGTTGCTAGGTATCTCTGCAAAGATACCTTACTGTTATTGTATTATTCTCTGATGTGTTCTAATATCATTAATGCAATTATTATATGGGGTGGTGCTTCATCGATCTGGACACAGAAAATAAACATAATTATAAATGAAACCTTGCGAATAATCTTGAATGTTAAAAGAGATGAAAATCGTATTCCAAT
>LQNS02276498.1:5952607-5968255 GCA_001587735.2 Parhyale hawaiensis | reverse complement strand
ACTATTGCTTAGCCGAATACAATGTATAGCTTATTTCATGTGCCCAATAAGTTGACCATACTTTCATGGGCTTGTTCTCTAGGCTGAATGCTTATTTTGTAAATAGATTTTATCTTGTTATTTTGAATTAGAACAATAAAGGTGTTAAAGAAATAAAGATTTTCTTTGAATAGACCCCGTAGGGTGACTATGATCGACCCCCAGGGGTCTACGGAGGTCTATGTGGTGGTATGAAAGATATTGACGTTCCCACATGGCAGAATTTGCGGCAGGTGACGAGCACAAAGACATGGCTGCTCATGAAGGCTCTTTGCACTACTGAAAACTCATACATTGAAAACACGGCAGTGTGGGATCTGAGAATGCTGTCGGCGTTAGGCGGCAATCGTAATTTATAAACATTGCTTCTGCCCCCCAGTGTAGTTCGCTACTGACTGAGTCACAAACGATCGATCGAGGTTGCCGGTTTCCAAGGTTCCGGCGAGTTTCCGGCTGTCTGCTTTTGCATTAGTACCGCATCTGCAGTATTTGTATTATTATCGCATAACCTAAACGCATATTATATGATGGCCCGCTGCTCAGGCATCTGTGGAACAACCTATGGGTACTTATCAGCACAGATAATGATGCATGAAAATTGCTTCCTCGAATGTTGAGTTAGCGGAAATGCAGAATTTAACATTGATCCTCCTAGTCTAATTAGCCTAAGAGATGGAACCTATGTGCACAAAAATGGGAGTATAATTATCCAAGGAACGTTTGAAGCATTTGACTGCCAGCGCTATCGTCACACAGGTGAATGAATGCGTAAATGAAGAAAACTACTAATTTCAATAAGTTGAGGTGCTCTGAACGTTTTGGAATGCCTTTTGCTCTCAAATTAACTCCTATTCTCAATCCAGAGTCCTAAAAATATAGGGTGTGTGGAACTGGCAATTAGTGAGTCAGTTTTCTTGCTACTCTCTCTAGCAGATTTCGCTGGAGTGGTTTACAAATAAGGAAAACATCGTCACTCTGCTGTGCAATAGCTAGTTACAAAGCACTGCCCTACGACAGTAATAATTCTGATATGCTTAGCGCTTTTTCACTTCCACTGTGGAAACTAACGCTTCGTGAGGGTACTATTTGGAACCCAAATGCTTCGAACTCAGCCCAAAAGTTCACAAGGGTATCGACACGATATAAAAGGTTCTTAACGGTTCTACTCAGAACCAAAAAATTCATTTCAGGACCCAAAAGTTCCACAAAATTCTAAAAAGTTGAACGTAAAGTTTCATTTAAGAACTCACGTGTTCGATATTTCTTAGATACAAGCAGGTTTTGTTATTGTAGCATCTTCATTATCGAGACTTAAGTACCAGTCAATTATCAACATGGCTCAAGTCCACGCTATGAAATTGGTCCACTCAGCTGAAAGAAATTTTGCTATGAAAATGGTTCAGTCCGTCAACTGAAAGAAATTAGAAAGCGTTTACAAATTAAGAGATCTTCATGCATTTTTGAAAGGCGCGTCTAAAATGATTCAATATAAAATTCATAGTAATTTTATACTTCCCAGACGCAACGTGGTGTTCCAAGACCAGGAAAGGGATATTATGTGCTATGTCTCGAGAGAGTTTGGTATATCTGTACGAGGGTATTCCCCCACCAGAACAGGAGTACAGCAACTCAGCGAAGAAGAGAACAACCAAACAAGAATTGTCAGCAGGAGTAGAAAAAAGTTTAGGGGAAGAGCAGCGAGCAGACAGCTGTTCTAAAAGCCTAACTGAAGGCATATTAACTTAGTGAATTCGGCTTGAGGCACTACTCCCCATAGCATAGAATCGGTGAACCGAACGTATCTTTAAGACCTTAATTTCAGTGCTCAGTTCCTGAAGTCTCCGAAAATTTGAGAGCTTGTGCTGTAAATATGTCATGTTTTGGGTATAAATCTAGCAAACCTTTTTACTGATGATCACTTTTTAGGACGCTTTACTTATGTAATAAAATGAAACATAAACGAATGTCCGTATGTTATGCCCCTCATGACTTAGTACATGCGCGAATAAAATATTGTGGATGATATGCCGATTAAAATAATGCATCTAGATGTACCTTGCGTAAGGTAAAAATCCGGTCGATCCAGGTTCAAACCTCTGTAAATGAGTTCTGTGTTTTCATATGACTCCATCAAGCTATGACTCCATAAGAACCACTATGTAGCCACCATAAAGCCATAAACAATCTTCTGAGAGAACATTCTATAAATTTCGTCAACGAACCTACTAGGGTTCTAAATCTATGCCCGTCTGAAATACCTTTGAGGACTACGTGTGACCGACACGTGTAGTATGGACGGCAGGCAGTCGCCTAATGGCTAGGACGAACATAGTTTTTATTAGCACGCTTTCAATCGCAGAACGCATGTTTCCGATGGGAGGTCTCAATGAGGACTGAAGCACGTCGCCCTATGCCTAAAGCCCGGAACGAAAACATCACTGTAATGTTTTATTCTTTCACAAGCAGCTACACCCAGTCACCTCTCACTCCCCCAAGATTTTACTGACCTGCAGACATTGGATACGACCGTCCAAAAATGTCAATATCTTTGCCACCGACTTTGTAGCACATTACGAGCCTAAGAACGGTGCTCAATTGTTTTGAGTTTGGCTCCACGCCAGCTTTTGAAGCCCAGCAAGGTCTAACGGAAGGACGTTCATCACTGTCTTGTCTTGTTAGTCTGCCATTAATTTGCTGTGAGCAGGGGCATCAGTCTCGCCTACAGACTGGCCTCAGTTTATTGACTTAAGGATGTCCGCTGCTGGTGGTGGTGGCCTACAGGAAGGAGGCAGCAACCTTAACGTTGATGACTGATCCCTAGGCCTAGAACGGGTAAGCTTCACCGCAGCTGGGTATTCTTTGTTAAATACGTTCCTCGTGACCTGTAGTTTCTTGGAACGTCTAAGCTGCTTCTTCAGTGTTACTTTGAAGCTGAGTTTGCATTGTTATACAAGCACTCTGCAAGCTGCAGTGTGTCGCGCCGTCCTAAGTATTTAAAATACTTCGATGCAGCTAGGTCATCTTTGTCGGCCAAGGTATGCAGTGACTTGCTGGGTCTTTATTAATTCAAACACTTGCAAGTTTTATTTTTCGCTCGTCAGGTCTTGGGTCAAATGAGCTCCCTGTGATCCGCTACTTGAAACGTTTCAGTACCCTGTGATTTGCTGCTGGAAACGTTTCATATCACCTTGTGATCCGCTGCTGGAAACCTTAACAATGCTCTGCAATTGCTATATGGAGTAGCTATTTTCTTATCCTGAATTTCAAGCTTTCGTGCGCTTGGATTGGATTTCTTGGTCAAAAGGGCTACTCGTGGCGTGCAGTAAATGGTAACATAAAAAAAAATGTCATCGATAGGGCCAGTTTCTTGGATAAGCTAATATCATCAGCTTAGTCGTGTCTGGATCTTCACTTACTAGCATTAGCTTTGCTACTTTGGATCGAGTAGGGAAACTAGTGTTCGTGGCGTGGCTGAAGTTGTGTTGAAGTTGAAGCCGCAGCTCAGATTCACTTCTGTCGGTTGAACTGGTACCATTCGGTGGCGCCTTTAGTACTGCGTATAGACATACTTTGTGGTAGTTACGGCTGCTTTTAGGTCGTCGTGTGGAGAGGTAATCACACTAAAATTTTATGTATATGTATTGCCCTCAGATATATTCTGACGGGCGCTATCCCTACCTTAGGACCCAAGGGTGTCCCGACTGCCTTCTCTGCAGGGGTGTTGCAGCTGGCCTCAGTTCCCCGCTGAGAAGGTTAGTTTGTTAGAGTAGATAGGTTCTCTATACTTCCCCTTCTTTTCCGCGAGATAAGCAACCGAATGGCGGTAGGGACCCATCCCAAGGGACTCGTACCTTCTCCCATGTGGGGGCAACAGAAAGGACCCTACGCACGAGTACTTCTCTTTTCTGTTTTCTTTCCTTGTTTTTCGTCTCTTTGCCCTGTGCGGCGCGGTTAAGCGATCAGCCGTGTCGTATAGGGCTGGAGATGCTCTGAACCTAATTAAGTTGCCCGGCCCAACTGAAAGTTTTCAGCAGGAATGCCGCTGTAAAATATTTATAATGAAAAAGAAAGTATATTTACTGAATGAAATACAGTGCTAAATCGCCAAGTAGCGGCTGCGGCGGAGAAACAAATTACCAGAGGTCGGCATCTCCTATTAGGTATGTTTCGATGGTGATACCATCACTCCATCGGCATCGGAACCAAAAATTGCCTATTTTCATCGGCGATGACCTACGATGAAATAACCGTCGGCAATGGCCATCGTAGGGCGTCACAATCGGCGATGGATCATCGCATTAACACATTCAAAAATGCAAACATCTCAGACCACAAGCATCGAATAAAAGCAGCATCTCTTATAACCTCGGCCTGTGTGCGATTTTCAAACCAGTAATACTATTCCTAGCTGATAAAAGATGCGAAAGTTAAAGCTCAGGTTATTAATTGACATTGTTAGATCTGGGAAATGTATTAAAATAAATTGTGTAACCCCCTCTTTGTTTTATTGTTACTAAAAAAAATGAATATTTCAAACTCGTAAGACTGTTTTTCTGTAGTTTTAGTCTTATTTCATCTGCATCGGAAGTACAACTGATGACGATGCCCATCGTATGACATCACCGATGGCATGTTCAGTCATTTCATCGGACCATTTCTTCCTCATAACACCATCGCCGATGGAGAAAAGGCCATCGCCGATTATTTGATACGTTTCCATCGAACCATCGCTATCGCCGATGGATTTTTGCGATGTTCCATCGTAACATCGTAGTTTTTCCGATGGTGATGGTCTACACACCATCGCTATCGTATGATCGACGATGGCCATCGTGCCAGGCTCTGCAAATTACATGTATATTGTAATTTGGAATCATCTTTTGTGCTATGCAGGCGCTCGTGATGGCGTCAGGAAGCTCGTTGTTACTAGTACATAATACATATATTAGTTTTATCTAGTTGTCCATAAAATCATGCATTGTTATAACTGTTAGCATATAGATATTCAGGACTGCCTTACATTCCGTGTATCCAGTGGGATCACTAACAAAAAATCCTGGCTTTTGCAAACGTGCTCTAAGCTCTAGAATACGCTGTCGCCGTGCTGTATGAGCACGCTTAGGCGTGGATTAAACCTACTGCACGGCAAAACGTGCTGACCCAGCATGCGTTCGACTTTCTGATATACTTCGCTCTTACACGCCAAAGCGCGAGGCGTGTTCTACGCTCTTACGCGTGCAACCATCGGAGAAAATGTGTAGTTGTGTTGAAGTCAGTGAGGACTAGTGATGTTTCGGGTTGAATTTCAGGTGACATATTGTTTACTTACATACTTCAGACCCCACATAAGTAGGTATAGATGTCATGGGCAACAAACCACATGGTTTTCTCAAATTCATTGGCACGTACGCGCATCCAGAGATGCGCGAGCACTCACTGCCCATAGCGCACCTCCGATTTAATGGTGTAGAGCACGCCTATGTGTGCAATTACTTCCCGCGTTTTCGTGCTGGTTTTGGGACAAGCGTTCGGCACGCGTTCACGTGCATTTCCAGCACGCCTGGCTTCTCTCAGTTTTAAGGGGCCGATATGCGTACGACGACCAGTGAATAATCTCTGGAAGTCGTAGACTATAGACAGACTGGCTTATGCGCCGGCCGCTGGGCAAGAGAGAAAGAGCGCCGAAAGAGAGCTCTGAATGAATTGATCTATTGCTTTGGTAGAGCGGAAGCATGGGGAGGGAGGTGGGGGGGGGGCTATACTTTGATGTCTGTACTCACCGTAGCTGGAGGGGGGAGGGCGAGGATGGTGAGGAAGAGGCTCGTGGGAGTTTGTTCTGCTGACTAAGCCATTCATTATCACTGCTTTGATTACATGGAGCGTTGGCTGTGATGCTAATGGACAGCTGCTGTTGTCGCTGAGACGGACATGCTCTGCAGCTGCAGCGTTAATGGGCGGACAACTGCAGCTGTCAGAGACTGCCATACTCTGTAGCGTTAATGAGCGAACAGCTTCGACTGTCAGAGACTGTCGTACTTTGCATGTAGCGTTAATGGGTAGACAGCTATAGCTGTCCGAGACTGTTATGCTCGGTAGCATTAATGGGCTGACAGCTTCGGCTGCTAGAGCTCATCATAATCTTGTAACGTTAATGGGCAGGTAGCTTTGGCTGTCAGAGACTGTCATCCTCTGCAGCATTAAGGGACGGATAGCTACTGCTGTCAGAAATTTTAGTTTTGGTTACCCTGAGGGTGATCACTTGTTGCTTTAAGCCGCGTCTACACGACGATTTTTTCAGCGATCACAAACACATGAATCGACGATCAAAATCACAAACAATTTCGCCTCCTTGTTCCAACGGCATCAAAAACAGAAGCCACGATCAATTTAAGATCACTAAACGCAAATTCAGCATTCCATTACTATTAATCGATATTCCACCCTCACATTAACGGTTAGATATTTATTGTAGTTGTAGATGCTGATTGGCGAGCTAAACTTTATGTATACTGGCAAAAAGTATAGCTAAAAATTCATTCACCGGCATCCCCTCAAATGCAGAAATGCACAAGATAGATCAATAATTTCTCATTTTTTATTTATAAATTTATTCAATTTCTACTTCAATTCACACTGTGTACATCCGTTTATTCCATTAAAACGGAACTCTTGCTCCATTGTAGCTTTTACTAATGAAAAAAAAGGTACAGACGTAATTTGAGGAATACGCTACAGTTATTAGTAATTGGCAACACAAAGTTGCCAAATGCTTCCCGCAGTACTGAAGTTCGAATCAAACATAAATAAAATTCGCTAAGCGGACACATTTCAATAAAAAATTATGCTTTAATTACTAAATAATATTTGTAAAATAGATGCATCTATTTACAGAGCGTAACATAGTTTGCAAACTTTTTGTGATCGCGATTTTTGATCGTGATTTCCAGCACTGTCGGCGATCTAAAATCACAAACTTCGAAGGCTCGCCGCGTGTGTTTGGCGATCAAAATCTCTCTGCGATCACAACTCCGACGAAAAAGATCGTCGTGTAGACGCGGCTTTACTGACCCCAGTTTACGGTGCTCATGTGAGCAAGGTTATATAAGCACATGCACTTATTTTAGCACCGTCAGGGGTTTTCAAAGACCATCCATAGTGCCGTTAGTAGCATCTAAATCACGCGATGTCGTCTCCTCCTACTCGGGTCTCAAACACTTCTAACAATGTCGCCAATGTCCAGCCTTTGCTCCGACTGTTATAAGGGTTGTGACTGTAAGCGATGCCTTTGAAACGTTCGCCTTCATAGGTCTTGCTGCCCATTCTCAAATAGAATTGTACTATAGTATTTTGTTTACAGAGGGCACTCTAGCCAACGGCAGTGATTTGCTGACCCGTTTTAGGGAGCGACATCGGGTGGCTTTCTACAGCTTTGTTGCACAGAAGCGTAAAAAAAATCCCCCTATAACCTTATATCGAGATACTTGGAGCGTCATTGGACAAGGTCCGGGTGACATATTCACGGCGCCTCCCGTGTGGAGTCACAATGCTAGTTCTCTTCTGTTGGGTCTCAGCTGACGCCCAGGTAACACGCTGGGTCTATCATAACTTTGTACTTAATTCGGGTTCAAGAATGTGGAGGATCATCCCTCAGCTGACCGCTGTCGGTCCTTGTTCAGAGCAAAACAGAAGCTGCGGTATTTGCGGCTCCCTATAGCAACGTGAAAGCAAGGATAGCTGGGCAGGAGTGTCTACACTGTCTTCCGTGCTCAGTTAAGGTTATGGCTTAGGGGCCACGGCTCAGTGTCTGTTAAACTCTTCTGGTGAGCTTTCGCCAAGCTGCGGGCTGTGTGCTTTCACAAATACTCTATTTTTCTCAGATTATTGCCATTAGTATGTTTCTGATTGCTTCCAGGTAAATATGCTAGGTTTAGTTAGTTTATTTTACGTTGGGTAATGATAGCAGACGTCGCGGCAGCCCTGACGTCATACCTGCGTCACATATTAGCGGATACAACCACTTGGTCTTCATTTTGTGCAGTGTGCAGAGAGTGTGACGTCATCATACGCATGGACTAAGATAAATTTTAGACGTGACCGCATGTGGCCGTATAACGCCACATCGAGGAATCGGAGTATTTGAGGGAGAAGCCTGAAGCCTTCGTTGGATAGGCTTTTAATCCTGACCACAAATAAAGGAATATAACACTGTAATGTTATATATTTGATGCGAGGGAAACCATAAGAATAGTTATTGTTCAAAGTTCCTGTAACTGTTGACCTTCATTTTACCGTGTTGTGTGTAAGGGTGCAGGTCAGATAGCTGGCTAGTTAGGAGCAGAAAGCTGAAGGGATCAGTTAAAAAATAAGGCAGTGTGATTTGAATACGAAGAGTAAATAAGGCTTCTTTCCAAAGAAGCATTTAATTAAGGCGCCGTACCTGCCCATATTTTCTCTATGAAGCTGTGGAAGCCTTCATCAACCTCCACTGAAATTTTCTATTAATAATTATGTCAAGTGTTTTATTGATATGTTCTCTTCATTTATTTATGTAGGTACTTAAGAATTTCAAATTTGCAAACGACAATTTTTTGCCAATATTGTATCAAGTGCTCATAGGCTTGTTAGCTATACCGTTCGTCGACGTGTCGTCATTGATGACGTAATTTTTCGATGCTGGTATCACGTGAGTCCTCCCGTTACGCTCTTTACTTTCTGGGGGCCCTGATCGTTTATGCAAATCGTGCAAATGGCTGCCGCGGTTTGCTTATGTTGGAGTGCACACTATGTACTCGCTTACACTACTTGGTGCGAGGATGTACAGCGCGCACTTCATTCATCCTACCGTATGTATGCTACCGTCTGTAAACTTGTACCGGAACCACGTGCGAGCTGTGCATCCTTGCATCGAGTTGTGCGTGTCAATGCTCAGGGTTATCCAGGCATTGCAACTGAGCTAACTTCGTGCCCGCCAGTGCCGCACCCAAACATTCAGTGCCGTGTTTTGGGGACCGCACACTTAAATTGCAACGCGTACGTTTCGGCAGTGCGAAACAGTTGCTTTCTTTTTTTCACGTCAATGTAAAATTGTTGCAAAAAGGGTTAACACCGTGCACAATCGTTATGGCGGTTATTAATACAACGCGAATTGTTACTGTGTTTTTCAGCACAATGCAGAATTGTTGCATCGTTTACGAGGCAGCACGGACCTGTTATATAAAGTTTAGCAGTCCAGTGCAATATTGTTACTCCGTTTTTCTATAGAGAGTGCAATATTGTATAGACGTTGTTTATATAAGTGCAAAATGCTAAGGACATTAATAATACCTTGCACCTGCAATGGGCAGATTGCTTGCTTCTTCCTCTTGCTTGAGCCAACGTGCAATCAATCAGTTTCAGCAAGAGCCTTAGTAACTCTAATAATGATAACACTCATATGCATTTCTGAGACGAAGTGCTGCACTGGCTTTCCCTGAGACGCGCCTAATATCTCGCTTATTAATATTCATTTCGCTAACTCCATTGTCGGTAAGACGAAATTATTCAGCAATTGGTGGTGAAGTTTTGTGGTGTTAGGTGCATGCGGTGTGTCAGACGTGTGGTGTGTGTCAGACGTGTGGTGTGTCAGACGTGTGGTGTGTGTCAGACGTATGGTGTGTGTCAGACGGGTGGTGTGTGTCAGACGGGTGGTGTGTGTCTGCCGTGTGGTGTGTGTCTGACGTGTGGTGTGTCAGACGTGTGGTGTGTGTCTGACGTGTGGTGTGTCAGGCGTGTTGTGTGTCTGACGTGTGGTGTGTCAGGCGTGTTGTGTGTCTGACGTGTGGTGTGTCTGACGTGTGGTGTGTCAGACGTGTGGTGTGTGTCAGACGTGTGGTGTGTCAGACGTGTGGTGTGTCAGACGTGTAGTGTGTCAGACGTGTGGTATGTCAGACGTGTGGTGGCAGACGTGTCGTGTGTCAGACGTGTGGTGTGCCAGACGTGTGGTGTGTCAGACGTGTGGTGTGTCAGACGTGTGGTGTGTCAGACGTGTGGTGTGTCAGACGTGTGGTGTGACAGACGTGTGGTGTGACAGACGTGTGGTGTGACAGACGTGTGGTGTGACAGACGTGTGGTGTGTGCCAAACGTGTGGTGTGTGTCAGACGGGTGGTGTGTGCCAGACGTGTGGTGTGTGTCTGACGGGTGGTGTGTGTCTGACGGGTGGTGTGTGTCTGACGTGTGGTGTGTGTCTGACGTGTGGTGTGTGTCTGACGTGTGGTGTGTCAGACGTGTGGTGTGTCAGACGTGTGGTGTGTCAGACGTGGTATGTGTCAGACGTGTGGTGTGTCAGATGTTTGTGCTTGTTACGGTTGGTTTGTATCACGGTTTGCCCTCTCGGTGGTGAAGTGACTACCCTCTCGGTGGTGAAGTGACTGCCCTCTCGGTGGTGAAGTGACTGCCCTCTCGGTGGTGAAGTGACTGCCCTCTCGGTAGTGAAGTGACTGCCCTCTCAGTGGTGAAGTGACTGCCCTCTCGGTGGTGAAGTGACTGCCCTCTCGGTGGTGAAGTGACTACGGCTCGACATCGCACCAACGAAGGCCCGGGTTCGATTCCCCTGACGGCACGCTACGGATTTACACTGCGTGGAGCACGGGGAGGGATCCCAAATTGACTCTCATCACGGACTGCTTCTCCTGCTCTTCACACTACTGGATCTTCAAAATTCTAGAATTAAGGCAAAAAGAAAACCTCGATAGGTGTATCCACTGTACCCTGTATACGAGATAATAAATGATGTTTGTTTGTTTTTGTTTTGTGTGTCGGGATCTCGACAATAACTGAGGAATGTTGTGCAAATGAAGAAACTCCAGCACTCTTTTTTGGTTGTGGTTCTTCCCAATGGAATGTGTTTCCTCTTTCCATGGCTGATCTTCTATTAGAAATGCGCGTCGTGAGCTCGAGAAAGAAAAAATCTTTGCTGTTGGAAGGAAGTGAAATGCGCAGTCTATGCTACTGTTAGGAGATTCTTCTGACGTCCTCATGGCTTAGACTTAAAACTTGATATAGCAACGTAGGTACTACTTTTTGCCATAGCGTAATTGAATTTTTTTAATCTAATAGTGATGTAGGGATGAAGATATTGCAATATAAAAATAAACTATGCATTCTTTTCAGAGTGGAACCCAGAACATGGCGCTAATATTGGAACACTTGTGTATCCCGCCGTTAAAAATGACGGCAAATAATTGTACTGTCGGCTTTTTGTTGCTCATGCCGAGGCTGTGAATTATCGCTGCATAGACGCTGAAGTGCACCGCCTGCTTCACCTTCGACTTTATTTAACAGTAAACTGAGCGCCATCAGTTCCCTTCGATAGCGCAGTGCATTATTATCAGGCACCGGCAGAACTGAACTTCATCCTTAGCAAGGTGCACACGTGGGACTTTCTCTGGCAGTACCGTAAGCATATTTTGACGATAGTCGAACCGAGAAGCATCATCGTCCGAACGTGCCCCGCGCGAGAACGCTCTGCCGTTTCGTGTTTCATGAGACATGTAAAATATGCTTTCTTCTTGCTATGCAATGACAACATTTAAGTTTTCATGCAAAAATAATAGCGTGCAAATCAATTCAAGCTTACCATGCAGTTTGAATGCATTAACGACTTCGGAAACATCAACCACGTATGCCAAAACAGAACAAAGGAAGGTGAAGTGTTAGGCCAACTGACTAACGGTTAGCACACGGCTATGCGCATACATAAAGTTTTTCTTTTCAAGTTGGTGGTTAATTCTGCTTAACAAGTGTTCCTAATAATGTTGAAGGACACTACGACTCCGGAATTAACTAACACTCAGAGGATTGTTTAGTTTTCTACTTTTTTTTAATTAGTCCAGTAACCTTCAGACACAAAACTACGTTGGCTTATCTCTTAAAGCGTTCAACTAACACGCTTAATCGCTCCGAAAAATCAAGCACTGTGAAATGTTTCGATAGCGATGACTCAATTGAGTTAGAGCGGGTCCTCCAGTCCTGTAATTTAACAAAGTTTTATAATTTTATTGGATTGCGTTACAACTTCAAATTGTCTCGCCAGCATGCGACGATATATGGAGCATGCTCCATTTCTCTCTATAGTCTATATCATGACACGTCACCGACACCGGCGTCAGGCGTTTCGATTATCGAGAAGGAAAGGCTTACGTGGGAACCCCGATTGAAAGTTAACCAACAGCTTCCGAGGACATATCCAAGTCTCCAATCGCCATGTCTGAGTCAATGAATATTCCGTGCCCTAGTCACATCCAAATTAATACTGGTTGTGATAGTGATGAAGGCACTACTTCTCCCACTCACTTCGAAACTACACTTCCAAAAGCATTACAGTCCTGGAATTTTAATCGTTATTGCGTTGTAGAAAATGAACAAACATATAAATACACTCCTGGTATTTGCATTTATACTAGAGCACCCAGCCGCCAAGACTGACAGTGATGATTTTCTGATAAACCTTCTTATTGTTCTTGCTTATGGTACGGATGCTGTTACAGAATATATCTCATACATGCAGGCTTCATCTTCTATTAAATCAGCAATAGTTCGAGAGCACGGGGGAACAAAGTCCCGCCTTTACAAGAGGAAAAAATTTATTGTTAAATGCTTTAATATCGAGCATCTCCAATAAAAATATAGTTCAATCAAAACACTTCACCGGGAATGTTCACTTACGAGCGTATTTTGGGTACCATGCAGCAGTGACCCCGTCAGGATCGATACTTGGTGGCATTAAGAGTTGACACGGTTTGGCCACAGGCTCAGCGTGAAGTTTCAACTGCTACGAAGAAATTCAACTGAGGAAACACTATAGCGAAATGGATTATGTACGACAGGAACGAAAACTCCATCCAAGATTGAGCCTCGCGGATGCCATGCTCACAAAAAGGACATCAAATAGTACCTTGCTACTATTCTCAGCGAAGTGGGCTTTAGAAAATGCACTAGCTCGAGTCTATTCCAAAAATTATAGTATTTGCTACAATAATTTTGGACGGAATTTCCTGCTACCTCATCTCCTTTAATTGTTGTTCAGCAAATTAATTTTCTCCCAACTTAATTCTGAAGACTGGGACAGAGAGACGGACCAACTATGCAAGCAACCAACAAACTGTGTCTTATTAAATAGTGGATACATATTGCTTGAGTTAAATCTGTTAATCCGAGGGTCGAAATTTTCTCTTATCATCAATATCATGTAGCTATGCTTCCATACCGCATAATTCGTAACATTTAAGCATAGTTCAAGTAACTATTGGCCTACTTCACCATTGACTAACCGCAGTAATAAATACTTCAACGATAGTCCCGTTTCCTCTCGCTTCTTAATAGTTCTGTTCTCAGTGATGTCTTTTCCTGTTCTTTCGTTGATTTTGTGCTCAGTTAGAACACTATCAGCTCGAAGAGGAAAAAAACAATTTTGTTGTGAGAAAGAACTATAATTTAGTATCTATGCTACCATGCAGATGTCCTTCAGAGCTCTTTAATCTCTCAGTTTCAAAAATTGATCAAGGACGATCCCTTTGCCGATCAAGAGATGAGTCTTTCCTTTCTAGTCCTTCATATCGGGATGCAAAGACGAACAAACAAAACAAGCAATTAACCAGTAATGAATATTATATAGTTTAAGCAGACGTGATCTCCTCAGTAGAAAGATAAAGTTCCGTGATATAACAATTGATAAAAAATATTGGGTATTTATCTACTTCAATACACGTGAGAAAAAAAAACATTCGTAGGTTTTGGTTTGAAGCGTGAGTCTTACCGTTTTCTATTTAGAACCACTTTTATCATCTGCTGCATGATCGTTAGGGCCTTGTAAATTTCTTATCTCACTTCTGTGTTGAAACTTCAGCGATCCAGAAAATTCTTGATGCAAAACAATTTTGAATTTAAGATAGTCAAAACACGTTCCGTGAGGCTCTCAACAACACTCACAATTTAGGTCCGCCTATCCCTCAAGTAAACGTAAAATTATGTATCTTGGTTTGTCAGTTTTAGGATGTGAATGCATGGTACAACCTCACGAAAAAACTACTTGAACAAAGAATTAACTTTTGGTGAAGGACCGTTCATCCGTGTGTTTGTTTTTTGTTTCTTGATGCCTTAACGCAAAAAGTTATGGACGGAATTTTATGAAGTTTACTTGAGTTGTTAATTATATTACGAGGAGTATATGATCAAATTTTTATGACGATCTGTTCGTTTGTTTGAATGTCTCTGCGTTTGTTCCTATGCTTGTTAGCAATATGACTCAAAAAGTTATGAATAAATCAATATGACATTTACAGGAATTGTTAGAAATGTGAAAAGACATAAATGATCAAGTTTTGGTGATGATCGGTTCGTTCGTTCGTGCGTTTGACTAATGTTTGTCAGAATATTTGTTAGCAGCATAATTCGAAAATTTATAAACTAATTTCGAAGAAAATCACAGAAGCTAATATTACTGTCAAAAGGCACGAATGATTAAGATTTTGGTGCTGATGCAGAGGAAATCATGGTTTCAGAACCAATTTGAGTTTTTCTTTACCGTTACGTTACTTGGTGGAGGTTTGCCCTCTCAGAGTGCTCTAGTTAACAATGCTCTCAGTAAATTCAAATGCGTGTAATATTAACGGTGAATGTGAATATCAACTCCTTTTTAAATTCAGCAAGAAACTGGCACTTTCACTTGCTTATTCTGTCATTTACAAGTGTCAGTGCAGACAGTGTTCAGCTTCCTCTACGGTATTATATAGGTGAGACTAGGAAACAAATGAAAGGCAGAATGTCACAGCAATAAGGTATTTCTCTTCGTTTTGGGCACTACTGGACATCGAACCACCTTTTGTGATAATAAACTAGAATGCCTTGTGGTATGAGACCCCCCCCCGGGGGGGGCACTCTTCCCATAACTGTCACGACTCAATCGTCAAAATCGTATAAAGCGTAGTTCCAGTTGGGCTCACAGACGGTCTCTAGCATTACTATCGAGTTAAGATAGATTGGCAAAATGATTGGAAAGGTATACATACAAATATTGAATATATACACAGCATTACATCTATGCAGATATAGACGCATACTGGATGAAGGCATCATCACCTCCGTCACACCGCGAGTGATGAAAATGGTGCAAATTATGGATCTTTCTCTTGACGCTGGAGATAGAATTGTAAGTGATAACTTCAAAATTGTGTCATTTTCTTTTCAATCTATCTGTATTATACTAAGAGTCTGTGAATCTTGCTTGTCTAGTATGATTTAAAACAGCATTTATCTTTCTGCACGAACCATTCCCAGCTCTAACTTATCACACTTATCCAACTGAACTACTGTTTTAAACAGATTTATTTTAAAACTGTTTTCTTTGTACGGTATATAGGATTCTTCCAAGATGTACTTAACTTCAGCGTTCCCAAAATATATCAAAATAAGTTTATTATCTGAGGCCTTGTGTCATGTCACGTGACCCGCTGAGGGCATAGAGGCCGGTATTGCAGTGACTGAGGCACCCCCCGCTGAGTGCCAGAGGCCCCATAATGCCCCCACTGACGCTAATTAGGATATATTGTGTCGTTAATTATTTTTATGAAGCC
>LQNS02276498.1:5876861-5900333 GCA_001587735.2 Parhyale hawaiensis | reverse complement strand
CAGTTTGGGCGGATTCTTATGACCCACCCTGTAGCCTGCCGATTCCAGTTTGCGCCGCACCACTCGTTTTCTGTCACACATTTTCGGCGTATTTTCTGTTCGCTTTCTAGCAAACTCCGTTGTTTTTGTTGGCCCCGGGTTGTTATTTCTGCCACTGCCATTCACTGCCGCCATGTTTTGCCCTCGCTTGTGGCTGTGTGGCAGTGTCCCTCTGAGTGCCACTGGCCCTCTGGCCCTTCATTCACGTCAGCAATGCCAACTCCAGAGTCCCTTGCCTAAATCCTTCGTTGCCAACTCCAGAGTCCCTTGCCTAAATCCTTCGTTGCCAACTTCAGAGTCCCTTGCCTAAATCCTTCGTTGCCAACTGGAGAGTTTCATTGCGCCGGTGACGTTCCCTTAAGAATTTGTCCGCTACTACCATTTTTACTGCCTGATTTATCAAAATGATGAACGACTCCTCATGACGAAAGAGCTTGTTTTCATTACCAAAATGATCGATTATCGTTACCTTATGACTCAAGCAGCAGCACACTTTGGTAAGCTCGGTTGACGGCACATGCGACCTACACCTCATTCCAACGCTGCATTATTAATCCCGTAAACGTTTTCAGTGTGTCTTGCTAGATTTTATGATATTATGCACGTACATAACTCTGCTAACAACAGCGATGCTTCATTCGATATTATTGGCCTCGTTCTCGCATCATGTTTACATTAAAGTACATATACCTGCCCATACTCGAGTATATTCACTTGCTTTAGAAAATCACCTGACAATTTAACGGATTGAAGTACAATTAGCTTCGTTTCTGTTTCTTCAGTCCATTCATTCAAATTCCTCACTATTATCATCAGCTTTGCATACATCCTTCGAAAATTTCCATCGGGTTCATTCATTTTGATTGCGTTTTGAAGTAGGGTTACCCACACCCCTTGCGAATTCAAGCCAAAATACTGAAGGTGTGAGACTTGCACCCCAAGTACACATAGACATGAATTTGTTACGTACGTTGTACGTGATTACTGGTCATCAATGTAATGAATAGCGATGATATTTTGCCGTCTTCAACTGATATTTGAAATACATCGCTTCAACGCAGCTGACTGCAACAAGATTCGGTATATTTTTTGTAGTGTATCATTACGTCCGAAAAAGAGGTTATGTTTTCGTCGGGATCGTCCGTCTGTCCGTCCGTCTTTTGTTTGTCTGTCTTTCTGTCTGTCATCAAGATAAATAAAAAAATTAAGAATGGATTTTGACGAAACTTACAGGGATTGTTAGATATGTTAGGAGGAACAGATGATTAAATTTTCTTGAACTAACAAGAGTTGTTAGTTACGTTAAAAGACATAAATGATTAAATTTTGATGCAGATCGGTTGGTTCGTTTGTATGTTTGACTTATGTTTGTATGTTTGTAAGCCAATAACTTAAAAAGTTTTGAATGGATCTTTATGAAATTTACAGGAGTTGTGAGTCATGTTGAAAGATATAAATGATTAAACTTTGGGGCAGATCGGTTGGTTCATTTGTATGTCTTACTTATGCTTGCCATAAAGTTTGTTTGCAGCCTAACTCAAAAAGTTATGAACTGATCTTCAAAAGAAATTACAGAAACTTTAATACTATCAAAAGACACAAGTGATTTGAATTTGGAGTTGATACAAAGAAAATCATGGATTCACAGCCAATTTGTATTTTTCGTTACCGTTGCCTGACTTGGCGGAGTTAAGCGCTCTCAGAGTGCTCTTGTTTTATTTTCAATTGTATTGTTCCAAAGCTTTAGAATGCTGTCTCACATCTCGACCGCCTTAATGTGTGGCCTGCCCACATATTATTGATTTTTGTGAGTTGATGGCCCATAGCTTTTATACATGTTCACTTTTCAATATTTTTTCAATATTAGAGTATTTCATTTAACACGGTGTAAAGCAACCATTGATATTCCTGTTCTGTGCCTTTGCCGTAACGGGTTAGAGCTTAACTCAAAGGCATTTGCTTCGTATCGCACAGCTATAGCTAATAAATTTCTAATTTGATACACAGTGCCATAAATCGCGGAGCAGAAGTGCCTCTATGCCCTCCCCCAAGTCTTGTGCCATCCATCAAAATTTAGCCAACACTTCTCAATAGATCGAGCTTGCTGCTGCCTCAATATTGCATCGTTCATCAACGGCCTGCCGTTTTTTTGTTATATAACGAGGTCGGTGTTTCACTGAACCCGTTTTTATAGCGGGCGAACGTAACTCATTATTCTTGGGTGCAATAATCGAGAGATGCCAAGGCGAGGTGTGTGTGCCTGTATGAAGTTGTAGTGTTGCACATCGTCTCTCGGCACTGTCTTTCAGGTAAATGTATTTCATGGAAACCTGATGTTCCCAGCTGTAGATTCCACAGTGAGATGTGAGACGCTGCTGATGTTTTCTCAGCACTTTTTACTCTGGATATCGTACGGGATTCACGATTCCCCAAAGATAATAATTATAATGTTAGGGTCCACTGCGTGATTAGCTACTAAGGACCAACATATGCGCTATAGGTTTAGCTTCACGCTGATAACCGCCCTCTGATGGGTTGAAATGAAGCTGTTCGCCATGCTGGATTAGAGTGTTGGATGGTTGAAATTTTCTTTAAAGTTTTAGACCAGTTGCGATGTTCTTGAAAATGTACCTATTATGCTGTACTGTCCATAATTGAATAGATAATTGAAAAAATCCGCTATCTATTAAAGTAATGTCGGATTCTTCAGAAACTTTGAAAATCGTAGATATACATACATATAGGTTTGTTTTATTAAAGACCAGGAACATTCTTACTTTCGTTCTTCTTTACCCGCAATGAAAACGTATTATACAGGGCTGTCTATAAGTATGGAGCAAATATGTGTAAGAAAAAATATGCCGTCTATTAGAGTAATGTCGGGATTCTCCAGAGACTTTGAAAGTCGCGTAGGTATATATATATATATATATATATACACAAGGTATTGGAAACTTCAGTGCAAATATTTTAACCACAAGTAAAGTCATCATAGCCGTACCCTGTGGTGTATTTTTATTGTTTTGCAAAATTCAGCTTTTCAAAAAAGTTACAGCGTTTTTAATATCTATTCCGAAAAACAATTTTCGCTGTCAGAAATTCAATTTTTAAACGATTTTGACGAAAACTGGTAGTAAAGTAAACCTTCCAATGCTCTATGCGCACACGTAGTCAAAATAAAAAAAAGTGTAAAATAACTGGAAAAATGACGTTCAAACTCAAAACAGACTACACAAATTAATAGTCTCATTCTTGAAAAACGAGATTCCTACGATGAAAGCCTATTTCAAGACCTTGCAGATCATGTAATGCATGCCAAAAAATTATCAGATTAAGTGCATTTGCCAGGAGGAAAACTGATGTAACGCGCACCCGCATGTTGCCCTGTCGCTGCTGCATCTATGTATGGCTAGACGAACGTCAGTGCTGCGGTAAGTGGTTTTACTACTTCTGAGAAAGATTTTTGGATATGACACAAGTTGTACTATTTAAAGCTATTAAGCATGGTGAAATTTACATACATTATGTTTGGGCAATCTTTTACTTTAAGGACGACATTTTATTTTCCTTATTTTTGGTCCGTTGGTTATGAAACTCGCACAGTATACGTAAAATTGATTTTAAAGAACAATTTATTCATGAGAATATTTTGAATTTCGCATAACTGTAAAGTAGCACTGCACTGAGAATTACATCAGAGAACAGTTTGAATGGATCAGACTTCGATTAAACCTACTCTTCTTTCTGATACATTTCAGGTACTCGGTTATGCATTAGATTTGTATTCAATTATGCTTCCTCTATGACGGCAAGTTACTTCTACTGCAGCGACAGTGCTGCCGTCAATGCTTTTGCTACTACTACCACCACGTGCATATTGTAATTTTAGATCATGATCTTTGAATTCAACGAGCAGAACGTATTATTGCTTATATTTTTCATCTCTAGCCTTGTTGCTGTCTTTTAGTAATCATTTCAAAAGTTCGTTTTGTAAAAGAAATCTACGATTGCACCCAATCAAACAGTGAGGAGTGTATGCGCGCCACAGTACCTAGTTCTGCTTGCTAGTGGGCGACTAGCAATGAATAGCTGCTGCTGAAATACTGCCTGACTTAAGTCCAGAAGCACGCGGCCGCGGAAATATCATCATCCAATGTTCTGAAATATATTTATCTACATTTTTGGCTATAATGTGCAGTTATATGAGAATTTTATTGATATTCAGGATGAATTCGGAAAAGTCACGGAAATTAGGGCGCTGAAAATCCCTGGGAGCAGAACTGTGAGCGAAGAACGGCAGGGCGTTGCAATTTTGTCTCGCCTTGGAGCAGATAGGGTTAAATATCTGCTTCACTGAAATGCTGAAATTTGGGCTATGAAACAAAATTCGCACCTTCAGAGAACGACAGTGAGAGGGATGATATGCGTGGTATAGAGCTGAAGCAGCACATGGTAATGGACAGAAATACGTGGAATAGCAACATCTGATTCAGCGACCCCCCTTTGAACGGGAATAATACTGCTGTAGAAGAAGAAGAAGTGAAAGACAGTAAGCTAGAAGAAATAGTTGTCTACTGTCGGTAAAAAATCACCCCTCCAGAGCGCTTCATTGACCGTCTGCCGAATTTATATGTAGTGACCTGAGAGAAAAAGTTATTTAATCGGACTCCAGAAGCTAGTGTTCCGATTTTCAAGAAGTTTCAAGCAAGAAGTGTCTTCAGATAAAAGGATAGAGATCAGCTTCTGCAACCTGGTCATCGATTTACTAAATCTGCAACCTGGCTTATTTTTCGCCTATCTATTTCCTTCAAAGCTGACACGAAATAAATAAATAAACGAAGGGTTTTATTACATAAGGATTGAGATATAATGCAATCGTAAAAGATCCTAATGCTGTTAAAGATTTGAGGCTGAATTTAAAAAATGAGTGGTGAAATCGCTGCGCTTATCGAAACTAGAGCACTCTGAAAGCGCATAACTCCGCCAAGCGAGGCAACCGTAGCAAAAAACTCAATTTGGCTCTGAAACCATAATTTTTTTTGTATAAACTCTAAAATCTAATCATTTGCGTCTTTTGATAGTAATAACAGCTTGTGCAATTTTTCTTGAAGATCCGTTCTTAACTTTTTGAGTTATACTGCTAGCAAACGTTATGACAAACATGAGTCAAACATACAAACGAACAAACCGATCTGCACCAAAATTTAATCATTCATGTCTTTCAACATTACTAACAACCCCTATAAATTTCATTAAGATCCAATCATTATTTTTTGAGTTTTTGTACTAACAAGCATAAAATTAAAAACAGTGACAAACGAACGAACAAATGGGTCATTACTAAAATTTGGTCATTTACTCTTTGTTATATACTTAAGAATTCCTGTAAATTTCTTAAAAATCCATCCATAACTTTTTGAGTTACGGCATTGAGAAAAATGAGGCAGACAAACAAACAAACCGATAGACATATCTTCACCAAAAGTTAATCATCTGTTACTCTTAACATACCCAATAATCCCTGTAAATTTCGTTCAAATCGGTGCATAACTTTTTTAGTTATCTTGGTGACAGACAAACACGACGAAAACATAACCTCTTTGGCGGAGGTAATAAAGGGTTTTAAAACAAAATTTTGTCCAACGTTTTGTATTTTTTGCTGCGCTAAAGTAATTTCTTCAAAATTAAAGTTTGTTCCTTTATTGTGCGCACTTAGAAAAGAGTAAATTTAGCATAATATAAGATTAGTTAGTATTATTTCCGGTAATCGGAAAACTTGAGGCACAGTTTAGTATCAGTACGTCTACGAACAGTCAAATTCTTTGGCAACTTCCGCCATTCTTTAAGAGATGATGGATATTTAGTTTATGTTCTTTAATCATGGAGGACACTATATTGGCATAACTATACTCACCAGTTAAAATGCTGTCGTTATAAATTAAAACAATTAAATTGTTTTCACTTTTACATTGAGCTCCATATTACTTACTTTACGAATCGTCTAAAATGGATTTAGCACTTAACAGGCATAACATTATCAAGCGGAGTGCGTTATTAAGCGGCTGTCGTGTTAAGCCGATTCCACCCTATTTATTTACTCTCAGCCTTATTGATTTGTCACGCTGCATTGTGTATTTCTCCCAAACGTGTCATTTTCTTCCATCTAGTTATTTATAGGTCCTGAAACTGCTCACTTCGTTTCGAAATTGCTTACTATCCCTAAAGTTCATAAATTTTTTGTGACAAAACCAATTGCTATGAATTTATGATTATGATATAATGGACCTTAATGCCTTTGTTGGAGATGCATCCATCATAACGAAGAAAAAAGTTTTTCATCAAGCAACTGGTTATTTGTCCTGAATTACCGCTTTTCTTCTAAATGGGACTCTTCGTTATTGTGATGGCCGACACAGTTTCGACTCGATTTCGATAAGGAAGTATCTAAAAATTAAAATCACCAATACATACTTTCGTTTCGTTCTCACGTTACCGTGCCAAATAACTTATGCTTGAGCGTGAAAAAAACAACTTTAGCAGATTTGTTTGCTCAAGCAGTGCGCAGGGTGCTCAAAAAGACAATCCGTTGGCCCCCTTACATATAAGTCAGCTTCCGAATGCCTTCTTGTGTCCTCGACACAGCTGGGTTTGCCAAGATAATGAGTAAAATGCTAACCGTTGCGCAGTCCACTGAGCAAGTGTCGCTGAAAAAATTTCGATAATCGTTGCAAGTTTGAGCTGAAAATAAATTCGATAAGCTGTGCACTCTTCTGCTATTTAAACGGATACAGCCACGCATTAGGGCACTGATTGCTATGTATGGGGACGAAAATAAAATTGTTGTGTGAATCAGCTTTATTATCCATAATACTGAACCAAATTTTAGGTAAGTCCGTTGCACTTAAAACTGATTATTCTTCAACGACGGACTCTCCAGTTTCTCATCATTCGGACCTAATCGAAACTGCTGTCGCCTTAAGCGTTCACATTTGTTTTTGTGCTGTGTCGCACCAGATATTAATTTCCTTTTCTGGTTCTTAATTTCCGGCGCGATGTGCCAGCCCAATTCTGACCGTCCTGATCTCAATGAGTTGACAGTTGATACTTCGAACGACACCCATTTGGTGCTGGGGGATAACAGTCCAGCTATCTGGTATAGTCTGTTTTCGAATTGGTTGCTGATTTATTGTTGTTTTCCTATTTGGTTTTATTGTTGTTTTAATCATTATCGTAGTTTTTCTGGTTGAAAGATATCACAGGAATCTGTGGTGCTAATAATATATACATATATTGTTTTCATGAGATGACATAATGTAGATTTAGATTAGAAGCAGTTGAAGAAATTTTGATACTCACGACGTGCGTTTCGCTGTTCTCCAGCTCATCAGGTGGGAGGGTCAAAGTTGTAAAATTTAGTTCTTGAATTCTAGCGAAATTTAGAGAGGTTACCATAAGAAGATGTAACCATGATACCGGATGTTTCGAAAGTATAAATGAAATTTCCAATCAAGCAAATGTTTCGTCAGTTTTCAACTACAGTCCGCTGCGTGGACTCCAATCACTGCGCGTTGCAGACACACAGATGTACCGAGGGCGACCGCTTACAACCTGTCGTAGGTAAAAGGCTGGCACATCAGCATGGTGTTCTTCGTAGTAAGCATGAATCCCACAATTGGTGAAAACTCGCCACACAATTACTGAAAGTTGACTTGATACACACATATATATATAATCAGTGCTGGGTACGCGACAGAATATAAAATAGGAAGACCGCTACCACTATTCCACGCGTCTTGCCACCGCATTTCCTCGTTGAAGAAATTTTTTATTTGAGGTTGAAATAAAACTCTGTGATCGGTAATCGTTAGCGCGTTAAAAAAAAAAAAAAGATTAAGCCATTAAACTTCATTTTTAAATATTTCCTGTTTTGCCTGTGTCATTTCTGTATTGCTTTTTGTTTTTCTACTCTTATTTTTTCTTCTGCTTTAACCGCTACATATCTGTGGTGCTGTTAATGTCTGTTCGGATATATTTCGGCTTCCGATATGCAAAAGCTACTGTTGATTTTTCGTTTCTATTCTCATTATTCACCTGTCACAGATGTGCGCTGCTCCCCCTAATAATTTTACCTGCTGCAAATCTGCAGCACTATTACTTTTCTTAATTTCCTTTTCATTTTTCTGTACGTTCCTAGGTAATTTGGTAGCCCTTAACTCAACAACGCGTAACGTAAACTTTTATCTCCCGTAAGAACAGCACTACTTATTCGATCGATAAAAATGGACCTTGTGCGTTGGTGGCTCAACGGCCTCAACCTGGAGATATTGTTTAATACATATCAGCCTTCGTAAGAAAAGCAGTCCTTTCCATTTGTCAGTTCTGCACTTTAAATGTAAATATTCCTGGGGACAGCAGAATGTAGAACCTAACCGTCCTGCCCTTTTAGATTCTAAAGAACCAAAACGACGACGGCAGCTAGCCACAGCATAAGATAACAAAACTGTCATTAGTTTGGAAAAACCCTGTAAAACATAGAAGCAAATAGAGCTCTACATTAAGTATTCATTCTTTAAATATAGCATGGCTTGGAGTACAGAATGTGTCAAGAAAAGTAGTTTGATTTTTGTCTAGAAATATTTTTTTAATACATAGGCATCTCCTTATTGTCGAGTTTTTCAAAAGATCTCGTTTTCCTACCGTGCTGAATTATTGTTATACTTGTGTGTTCTGACCACAATAGATGGCAAAAATTGAAATATTCGTACCGACACATTTTCGTACATGCTTATGATCGTGCCAGTACTTTGCAGAATCATTGTACATGTTTATTCGTTGCTCTAATTAAACCATCACCAGAAATAAGCGCTGCCGTTTAATTTTTTCCACATCAGCACAGCAACATTACCATCGTTTTTTCCGTGCGACCGGGACTGAAGTGCGAAACTGAAATTAGTATTTAGAGCTGTCAAGGTATTTTCTTCAATAAGCCCCTCTTACCTCAGGCGTAACCAACCATGACACAAGTGAACTGGTTATACCGGTAATTGTTGTAGTAATGCGATGAAAATCTTCTAACGTTCACGTTTCAAAAACGGGCAGTGCTATGTCTATGATTTGTTGCTAGTGAGGGCAATAAAGGGTTAACATTTTTTCTCGTGGTATATCATATGCAGATACAACGTTTCAAATAGTGTTTTTGTTATAAGAAGGCAAGATAGCATAGATCTCTTGCGGAAACCTACAGCCTGCAGCAAAACACAAAATTTTAAGACTCCAAACAGACGTTGCTGGTGAAGTGCGGACACACGAGCAGAGCCTACATTGTCCATTTTCCAGTACCGCTTTCGCTTCGCTATAGCAAAAGGTTAACTCTTTACCGGTCAAGTGATCATATACAGTTATCTTCTTTATGTTATTCCTACGTCAGCGTTTGTAGAAATTGCACTATAGAAGTAAAGTAACCAAAAACGGTAGGTATTATTACCTACGCACTGGCGCCAGTAAATTGCCTGAGTCATACAGATTATCCAGTCGTTTATATTATAGGGTAAATTGCATCGTTTCTGACACCGCAGAATTTCTCGCCTCCGCTGGTTAATCTCCGCAGGCGGCCGCTATTTTTGTGTGCAGGTTTGCCTCACTGCAGCCTCGTCTGTGCGCGCTCAGCTCATCTAGACGCGCTCTGCCGCTTATCCATTTTTTCAATCCTGGATCCATTTGCAGTAAACCATTTTTGCTGGCGCTAATATTCTCGCTCTGATCCTGATTCCAGGGACTGGAATTAATATGTGTATGAATTCTGTAAATATTTTAGGATTGCATTGAGAGGTAGCCTCGTCAATCATTGAATTCGCTTCCCGAAAATGAAGATCCTATGGAGCGTCGGAAACCGTGCACAGGGATAATAATATAATAAAGATATTATTTAGGACTGAAGCACCCAGCCGTCGAAAATGATGGTAGGGTTTTTGAAAGGGGTCTTTGAGAAATATATCATTTAATTTTAGTTAGAGCTTATACCGTCATAATATGACGGCAGAATAATTTTCGTGTACGAAACCCCGTTCTCTTCGTGCTTCCTCTTGGATTGGCTCTGAAAAATGTCTTTCCTATTCCTTCGGTTAAAATTTACTCAATTTGCACATCCTTAGCTCCAAGCAACAAAATTGCTGGAACGAAGTGAAACGCGGTGTCCATGCTACCGTTGAAAGGTACTGCCGACGTCTTTCCTGCATAGATGGGAAATTTAGCAATGCAGGCCCTCAGAGGTAAATTCTGGCGGGCCCTAATCCTGTCAGAATATATATGGGCCTCAGGACCCTTAGGCCAAGGGATGTCCCAACTGTCTTTTCCGCAGGGGGTGTTGCAGCTGGCCGCAGTTTCTGCTGAGGTTAGTTTTCCTAGGTTAGGTAGGCTCTCCATACCTCCCCTTCTGTTCTGCGAGATGCGTCGCCGATCGAGGTGGCCGACCTTTTCCGCGGGACTTCTATCTTCCGTGTGGAGGCCCATGGAGGGGACCGTCTATACGGTACTGCCTTTTTTCTGTCTGCTGGTCTTTCTGTCTTTCGCCTCTTTCCGCTGTATGACTTGGCTGAGTGAAAGCGTTCAGCCGTTCTCGGCTGTTTGAAGATGCATCGCACCTTGTTTCCTGTCAGTAGTGAACTGACCACTTAGAGCTCGCCTGTGTTTGCTTATAATCTGAGACCTTCCGGCGGAAAAGCCGAGATAAAAATCATTGGAAACTAAAAATGAGACTTATTTCGCGTCCTAGTGGCGCACGAGCCTGTGTTAAACACCAAGAATAGTTCAGCACGATATAGACAGAGCGTCACTGAAGCCCTAGTAAAGTATCTACTACTACAAGTACTACTACTACTACTACTACTTAGCAGTGCAGCTGCCTCTTTCCCATTGCCCCAATGAATTTCACTTATCCAGTACCTATAGGAAGCATAAGACAAAAGTTACGGTGCTGGGCTCCCGGGGAAGCGCCATAGTTTAGCTAAGCCGTGCATAGGCCTTCTGGACAGCATTTCGTTCGCACCCACTTTGCTTCATTCCATTTTCATAATCCTATTAGTGCTGCTCTTTCTGTTTTTTCTCGAATTGCTATATACTCAGTCTCGTTGTGGCCAGTGCAAGAACGCCCTCGGGGATGGTTTCCCCGTTTCTCATGACAGACTACTCGTCTATGTTCTTTGCCTTTCCCATGTTGGAAGATAATATACATCAACGGTCTTGATCTTAACATCCTCAGTAAATCAGAAAATTTGCATATGACACTATACTACAGTATACTGCCAGACATAGAACTGAGCTCCAACAAGACCTTGACCACTTCATGGAATGGACCGCTACATGGTAAATGAGCTTTAATGTCAACAAATGCTCCATTATTCACGTTGGGCCAGAGAACCCCTCAACCCGATTAAAAATGAACGGGATAAAAGTGGCGGCTGCCACCCAACAACGTGATCTGCTGAAAAATTATCACAAGCAAACTGTCACACAATGAGCAAGTTGACAAAGTGTGAAAATTGCGATCAGAGTGCTGGGATTCATTACCAGGAATTTCGAGTACAAATCCAAGGATATAATCATTCCTTTTTACACAGCTCCAGTGCTTCAGCATTTACATAGAGTTTCTATTCAATTCTGGTTGCAACATCAGTGCAATGATATCGATAAAATGGAAAGAATCCAGCGCAAAGTAGCATAATTGCTAACCTCAGCTGTGAAACAAGCCATCCGAGGGTCGCCTTCAGGAAATAGAATTCATCTCTCGAATAAGACGACTCAGGGGGCAACTAATACATAGAAACATTCAAGTACTTTAAATTCTTCAACGACGTAGCTACAACGGAACTTCTTGAGAGAGACGTTAATGATCTCTAGCGAGACAACGGCCAGAAAATCAGACATAAGGCTCGAAGAACTTATCTATACCATCAGTTCTTCCTCTATTTCATAGTGAATTTTCGGAATAGACTCCCCTCCGAAGTTGTCGGTGTAGAGACAGTCATTCCGTTAAAAACTCGTCTTGACAATCATTGCCAGGGGCACCTTCTACAGCTACGAACCCTTTCTCCATAAGCCAGACTCTAAACGGCCAAAGCTTCAGGGGCCACCTAAATCCATTATCTTTCACGCCCAAACTAACTAAACGTCTCCAAACTCCGCAGATCTGCACCAATAAGTCCTGCTTGCAAGATCATCTTCATTGAGTTTTTTCTCTTCGACGTTTCTTCCTCAGATTATTGTGCGTAATTCGATTACATATCTAACTGATACTGACGTATTGGCAATTGCTCATAGAGGGCCAGAGTAAAGTCCCGGCTACTTTCTGGGAATGGGCCTGTTGGTCCGTCTACTGCCGGCTGTAATATTGTTAGGTAGACGGAGCGACGAGCCAACCAAGTAAGTACTCGACCATTAAAAATTACTGCAAAGAAGCTAATTTACAGTCCTTCGTTCTCCAAGCCCGTGGCCATGATTCTGCCACTGGGGCTGGAGGCCGCCAACAGGGAAAAGTTGAGTCAATACAGCCGCTGCGGTAGTTTATCATTTATGGACTCCTCCATTTCTCTTCGTAATTTATCATGCACATTTCCAAACCCAGTGATATTGCCACAACGCTTGCCGCAAGTCATGATATTGGAGCGCGTATACGCGGTCAAAAGTAATTTCACATGCACAGGTTGCAGTTGTACCGCGTTAAGCCCTTACGCCCAGAAGGACTCTTCCGTTGTGTATCAAAGTGAGCTTGTCCAACGAGTTCTGATATGCAAGGATTGAGGACTGTCGGTATGCGGAGTATGTGGAGTATGTGCAGCTAGAAACATTTCCTAAAAAGATACCAACGAGCTAATTTCACCTATAACGTGCTGTTGTCGAAGCGTCAGCTCCATTGTGTGCGTGTAGTAAACACATTTATGTTCACGCATATCGTACAAGTTTACGCAGGTACCCAATGGAAAATTTATCGATATTTATCCGATGTTATCCGATACCGCTCATTATTTACTTGTCGACAGCCGATAAATGCCTATAAAATTTCGATTGGGTACTACCGATTTCTACATTTTGTCCACTTTCTCTGAAGCACAATTTAAATAAATCTTGATGGTCCTCTCAACGGACGCAGTGATGTATGGTCACCCGTTAGTGTTGAATCGATGTACTTTATCGGTCACTGACCCCATAAATTCTTCCTCTGTGTTGACTAAAGTATTGCTGGGCGGTAGAATACGACCGACCCCAGCTCTTTTTCTTACGCGTCCTTAGTTTACTGTTCCATTGAAATAAGGATGAACAGAGCATCCTCGGAGCATGGATGGCAGCCATTGTGTCTTGCATCCATCGATCACGGCCGTGCTCCAGCGGAGAGCTTTTCTTGAAGCTCTTCTTTCCGGGAAGCTTCCGTTAAGTGACAAAGGCTCCCTTGTGACCGGTTCTGCTGTTGTAATGGTGGACCGATGTTGTGTTTGTGTCAGACATGTTGTGTCCATTGTGTCGACGGGTAGACTGATGTTGTGTTTGTGTGAGACATTGTGTGTCCATTGTGTTGACGGTCGAGGGTTACAGACTGATGGTTTGCTTATGTAAGATATTCTGTGTTCAGTGTGCCAACGGGTGCAGACTGATGAGCTTATGTGAGACATTCTGTGTGCAATGGACAGGTGACTCCAGGCAATGTATAAGCAGCTGGTATTTACATAAGGTGTCTCTCACAATATTTTATTAATAACACTCGTGCAACTGCAGTTAGAGACAAGTTGCTGTGATGTCAACTATGAATTTGTGGTGCAGTGCAGTAATTGTATTGATCGTGATCGAGAAATGATTTACTCAACGTTGTCTCAATTCTTAATGGCTATGACATATTTACTGGTCCATTGATGTTTATTCAGGTGGCCGTCCGGTACTTGGATTGGTATCAATCACTCCGGAATGGGATTTACGAGTCAGCTGGTGCATGTGGTGGGATGGCATTAGTGTGCAAGTCGTTCAGATAGTTCTGAGGTTTGTACACTTTTCCTATCTTCTTCTACCGGAAGATGATGTATAGATTAATATTACCAACAACTTTTTACCTTTTGGTAAATGAAAGTGCTGAATGATTAGCAATGCTACTTATAGGCCTGTTTATCCTCCATTGGAATCTTGGCATACGGTTAAACGTGGAGTAAATGTTTGTCCAAGTGAAGCTATTGCCTATCCAAAAGCAAGTCCGACCAGCGCCTGGCAAAGAGTCAGCCTCTGCAGAATGCAGTTTTTTCCATAAAAGTAAGGCAACTCTATCTCTAAAAAAACACGGGTGCCTCGACTGACCGATGACCCTTCTATTGGCTCTTCTGATGAACCGCAAAGAAATGATTTTGTGTGACATGGCTCTGTGGACTCCTCGAAGAAAACGTTGAATCTTGAACGGTAAAAACAATTATTGAGGTACGAAAGGTGAAAGAAAGCTAGAATACTCTGTGATATAAATGACTTCTTTACATGGGATCTACTCCCAGCAGACGTAGTACCTCTGCGAGATCCAAAGACCTCCTAAAAGACACAAACCCTCTACGATACACTCAGTGTACTTAGTTATATTACCGTTGCAAAATCTAATGACGCAAAACTGGCATAATAATTCGTTCATGGTATATTGCCCGCACCCATAAGTAGCAGAACCGCTGTAAAGACTGTGGCAGGGCTCCTCCGAAGACCTCCAAAAGACGCAGCCGAGTTGCATCAAAGGAACACGCCACACAATCTCACCTTAAGCCACAACTCCGATCAATCTTGTCCCCTTAATCCCAACCAGACCTCGGCCATGCGCGCATTAACGGAACTTTCTATGAGGCGCCCGTCGTTTCAACGCATTTCGGCTTTAAGCTCTCCCATGGCTCTGCTTCTGCTGAATTTGGTCTCTTTCCGATGCTCTTTGGGATGTTATGATAGCGGCAAACCTCCTAATGTCTTCGAACATTACGATCATTGCTGCTGTGAGCTTTCTTGTGGTTCGCGTCCTGTAGTAGCAGTCGGTCGTTTTCTAGGATCTTGGGATTTTACCTTTTGGAAACCAACTGTGTATATTTGGCTCTAATATAGCTGTTTTCGAACTTCGGTGTGCATTTAGTTAAGGTCGACCGTTTTCACAGGTTTTGGAGTTTCGTCTTTTGAAAATCAACTGCGTGTAGGCATCACAAACGTAGCAATACCTGCCTTTTGCAGATATTTAAGTTGGAATTACGGTTTTAGTATATTGAAGCCAGCGAACTTATACAGATGTCACTATTTGCGCTGTCTCTAAACGTTTTGATTGTGTTTGTTTGATCTATTATTTCCCACAACTAAATCGTCTCTAATGTAGTTAGTTGTGTTTAACTCTTTATTGGTATCAAGCAAATTCGTTGTGGTCTTCCGGGGTGTAGGGGTTATGCCCTTTACTTAGAAACTAAATACACGTAAAAGTTACGACAAAAGCGGTTACTGTACTTCTTGCATCCCGTCGCCGTCAATCATTTTTTATGAGTTTCAGATGTTCATTAAAACCAGGGCGATATGTGAATGAACATCACATACTCAGCTGTTCTTGAAGCTTCAGCTAGGTATTTGTACAGTAATATCATTTTTTTTGTTCAGAAAGTTACTGTTGGTCTGAGAAGCTGCCCATAAAAACTGCGTCCTGAATATCGCTTTTGTTATCAAACTTAGCAAAAAAACTTTTCTGGCTAACCAAAAGTTGCATGTGGTCATAGAAACTAGGAACATGGTTGTGTCCTCTGGCTCTTTCTTCGCATGATGCTAACAGAGTTGCGTGCTTACATAAGATGCTGTTACTTTTGAAATGTCAAACATTGATTAACTGAACTTCCCAGTGGGTTTTTGGTCAGTCTGAGTGTGTGCCTCTTTCAGGTACTCCTAACAAAATTTATGTTGATGGAAACCTCGCTATAGCCATATAATGCGTTCGGACATCAATAATGCATGTTGCCCAATCTCTGTAATGCGCTCTTGTCACCTAAATTGCGCCTCCTTGCGATGTTCTGCGGCACTTGCTGATGGCCGGAAAATTTGATATGAAAATTAGCTTTTTATCATATCTCAGTTACCTCATTAGGTATTACTTGAATTGAGGTTAGCTAAAACTTGAAACTTTTACGTATAATTACCCCTTGTACCGCGTAGACTCCGTTTGTTATGAGTCTAAAACTGACAGTTTTTTTTATATAAATGTAGTCTCTTTTTTTTTCCAGAGGGTGACAGTCATCTTAAAATGCCCCAAGATTTGCGGCGGTAACGTGGATAAACAAAAATACTGTGCAAAAATTTTGCATTTTACAATTAATTGCCTTCTATCTATAAAGTTCGGTGTCAAACGTGTTTATTCATTACATTTGTCATCGTCTCAACGGTTATAACTTATTATTCAATAATGCGGTTGGGATTGTAGTGAGATATTTCGTATTAAACTTAGTGACAAAATAGAGTAGAGCAGTAGGTATTTCGCAGCTCTAATTCAATATACCCTGAAGGTGAATGGAAGAAACGTTAGAGGAACAAAAGACCGGCGTTGGTAGCTGCGTCTGGGGGGGGGGCTGCAATACAGCTCAAACGTTCAAGTACCGAGAATTCCCTCGAGTAACTCGTGCCGAAGTTTTTATTTATAAAATTTTGTCTTTTGAGCAATGTCTTTTTCCAAAGAACTGGTCCACGGTGCCTGAGGAGAAAACGAACCGGAGCACCAGCCTGTCGCGTACCTGCCTCTCTCGTGGGTGCGCGGCCCCCAACAGCACCGCTGACGTTCACAAAATTGATGGCGTTCCGAGATTTTGAGTCGGTGCGGCGCCCCCTCATTATGAGATAAAATGAGCAATTCTGGCGCGTTTGTGTGGCGGTGATAGCAGGCCTGCTGCAGCTGCGGGGCGAAGGTGCTATGCCTGATGGGCCCTGCTGTACAGTGGCGGGAGGGACGTAAATGGCGGTGACTGTGACGTCTGTACGACGTAGTGGTGGCTATGACGTGTGTACGACGTAATGGTGGCGGCTGTGGCTTCTGTACGACTTAATGGTGGCGGCTGTAACTCCTGTACGACGTAATTGTGGCGGGTGTGATTCCTGTACGGCGTAATGGTGGCGGCTGCGACTCCTGTGCGAGATAATGGTGTCGGCTGTGACGCCTGACGACGTAATGGTGGCGGCTGTGACGCCAGACGACGTAATGGCGGCGGGTGTAATTCCTGTACGGCGTAATGGTGGCGGCTGTAACTCCTGTACGACGTAATGGTGGCGGCTGTGACTCCTCTACGACGTAATGGCGGCGGGTGTGATTCCTGTACGGCGTAATGGTGGCGGCTGCGACTCCTGTGCGAGATAATGGTGTCGGCTGTGACGCCTGACGATGTAATGGTGGTGACTGTGACGCCTGCACGGCATGATGGTAGTGGCTATCATGTCTGTTCGACGTAATGGTGCCGGCTGTGACTCTTGTACGAGATAATGGTGGCGGCTGTGACGCCTGTACGACGTAATGGTGGCGGCTGTGACTCCTGTACGAGATAATGGTGGCGGCTGTGACGCCTGTACGACGTAATGGTGGCGGCTGTGACTCCTGTACGAGATAATGGTGGCGGCTGTGACGTTCGTACCATGTAATGGTGGCGGCGGCTGTGACACCTGTACGACGTAATGATGGCGGCTATATCGTGTGTACGACGTAATGGTGGCGGCTGTAACGCCTGTACGGCGTAATGGTGGCGGCTGTAACGCCTGTACGGCGTAATGGTGGCGGCTGTGACGCCTGTACGAGATTATGGTGCCGGCTGTGACGCCTGTACGAGATAAGGTGCCGGCTGTGACGCCTGTACGAGATTGTGGTGCCGGCGGTGACGCCTGTACGAGATTATGGTGCCGGCTGTGACTCCTGTACGAGATAATGGTGGCGGCTGTGACGCCTGTACGACGTAATGGTGGCGGCTGTGACTCCTGTACGAGATAATGGTGGCGGCTATATCGTGTGTACGACGTAATGGTGGCGGCTGTAACGCCTGTACGAGATTATGGTGCCGGCGGTGACGCCTGTACGAGATTATGGTGCCGGCTGTGACGCCTGTACGAGATTATGGTGCCGGCTGTGACGCCTGTACGAGATTATGGTGGAGGCTGTGACTCCTGTACGACGTAATGGTGGCGGCTGTGACGCCTGTACGGCGTGATGGTGGCGTCTATGATGTCTGTTCGAGGTAATGGTGCTGGCTGTGACGCCTGACGAACTAATGGTGCCAGCTGTGACGCTTGTACGGACTAATGGCAAGGATGAGGAGATGAGTTAAAGGTTAACGCACGCGGAGCTCCCAAGCTGCAGAGCACCATGGGTAATGAGGCTTGTGACGTCACAAAATTCTAGTACGGTAATTTTCGGATATTTTTTACATTGTTTCTTCATCATTTCATTTGAGCCTCCAGAGTGTCCTACAATCTTTATAGTTGCACAAAAATTTGTATCAAAACATCTAAGAACTTTTTAGCTCTCTGAAGGATAATTTTTTTTATTATTGTTTTGGGCTGTGTCTTTAAAATGTGGACCTAAGTTGTGCCGTCGCGTACGCGTCGTTAACAAATCCTCCTCCCTGCATGCAGGTTTCCCAGTTGGGGGTACGGTCAAGTTGACTTTACCTAATCCTAATTGTAAAAAATACAGCATCATTGGAAAAAATTATGGATTTAACATTCACCAGTTTCAGCAACATCGTTCCGTAAGACAGTTTAGAGGTGTCGGGAATACGGTTAGGAAATTGTTATGCAAGTTAGTTAACGCAAGTCGAACGCAACACTACTGTCATACTGCTGTAAGGCGCGCAGCGCATAGTAGCTGATATTTTTTTTCTAATTTTACCGAGCAATTGTATGGCTTCTGCGTATTATGTATGGAATTTTGCTTTAATATTACTTCGCCGAAAGGAAAGTAATTTGTTTCTCTGATGCTTCAATGTTTTCTACACAAATCTTGGTAAAAAGTTCTTCTATCTCGGCGTTTAATCATACGCATCTGAACCTTTTTTTTTTTTTTGTTGCAGCGGTTTGAAATTATAGAGGATAGCAGGTTATTAGTAGAAGACAGGTATAAATCAAAAACATGAAGGTTGTCAAACATATGATTCCATCTTCCCAATCCCATATTATTGTCGATGAGTTGACTCCAAAAGTGCTTCTGACACATGCGGGCATTTGCCGGTTGAATTCATCTGCTCTTTTACAAGCAACGCTCCTTCAAAATTTTATCCTTAAGAAATCTAAAAAAAAGTTCGTAGATGCTTTGATACACATTTTTGTGCAACTGTAAAGATTGTAGAACATTGTGGTAGGACACTCTGGAAGCCCAAATGAAATGATGAAGAAACAATGTAAAATAGCTACTCAGTGTAAAACTACGATTTTCTGACGTCACAAGCTCCGCGTGCGTTGACGCTGTAAGTCACATTGTCCTTGGCGTAATGGTGTCGGCTATGATGTCTGTTGCCGGTTGTGACGTGTGTACGACGTAATGGTGCCGGCTGCGACGTGTGTACGACGTAATGGTGGCTATTGTGACATCTATACTGCGCAATGGATGCAGCTGTGGTGCCTGTATCTCTACTAGTGGTTATTTTCTTTTCTATGTCTAAAATTTTTCATTTATATTTTAAGTTTAACATTTTGCACAAAACATTAGTCTTTTGACAATGAAGGATCTCTAGTTTTTTGTTACTGAGAACATTAACTTTTAGTCATTTTGTCAATCTTTAAGTCTCAACCTATTGTAAATACTGGGGCCATAACCTATATATTCACCGTAACTGCAGCTGTTACCGAACCAAGAGTCACAACGTCGTGTTTGTCCGGGCACTGGTCTCTCCCAATACGCCCCGTAAAACTCCTCAATGTGGAGGTAATGGTGGACCATAAGCTAAGTAATTATTGTATGCAGTTAAGTTGCTTCCCAAAAATAGCTCGTGGATCGTAGTGCTCCTAGGGGATTCTTTCCGTTACCCAACCCCTTAACGTACTAATCTCTTAGCGTATTAACCCCTTGGCGTTCTAACCCCTTAAAAAACCAGCTCCATATAGATATCTCTTTTGCTATTCTGTAAGAAAATAGAAGTCCCAAATATTAGTGCATTCATCACCTGCGCCTTGGGTGCTGATAGCCGTCGAGACGTACGATTTCTTAAAAGTCTCACCCCCAATTAGTCGGAGAAAAGAGAATCACTCGCAGGTTGTAACGCAACCTAAAATAACTACTAATGAGTCCTGTGACTCGTTAGTTTTGGTGGCCAATGTAAGCTGATTTTAAAGAGAGAGCAGGAGATGCAGTACAGCTTCTGGACCTCTGGTGTAAGAGGATTACTTAGGTTCGCTGCGTCCGCAAACCGACTTGGTGAGTATTAGTGGCCGTGCGGTATTTGGGGTGCTGTTATTGACGGTCCACTGGTATTCTTTGAAGTACTCGTTAACGCATATCCGTTAGTATGAGTTCGGTCAGGGTATTTGTTATCACATTAAGCAGTCAAATGGTATTTGGTGCACGGTATTAATGTATTTATTATGACATGCATCAAATGGCAATTGTTCGGTTACTCCTTTATCAAACACAATAGTCGTTGTTTGGGCCTGTATTTCAGCAATAGCGTCACTCATATGGTATTGTTGTGATCGCTGCTGGTCGCCTTGTATTTGAGATGGTATCATTCTCAGCCGAACGTCATTTGTCATTGTGTTTGTGGTTACATTAACCATTCAAATGGTATTGGTTCGGTTAAGAAATCATCAAATTACTCCCTGTAATATGGTATAAATTTTGTTTGGCTAATAAATAAATTATCAGATTACTGCAAGTGAAACGGTATTTGTTCGAATAACAAACTGTTGTATCAATACTATGTACGTATGTCGGTTGATAGCAGTGCGTGTCGCTTGAAAGTGTTGATACAACTACGCCCTGCTAGCTAGTATCAAATTCCAGATTATTTTCTGAAAACGTCAATTAGCTACCCCTTCGTTGTTTCAAAGTCACTGAAAGAATTTTTTTTTTGTCGTCATTCGATCTAGTTTTAGTTCTTTGTTTTTCAATTTTTTATACTTAATTATTAATAAACTTTCTTTTAGTTGTTGGCACTCATTTTCACTTATTACATTGATAGCAACAATATTATTGCTGCAGGTTAACCAGGCCATCACATATAACCACAGATCATTTATGATGATACTTTATCGTTGATAACACTCTCTTTAATGATTTGTTCATGAAAGATGCCCTGCTGCTTCCCACTCAAATGAGCATAAAATAAGAAACCAACGTTTCGAGCTTTAATTTTGCTAAGCAGCGCATGCCTTAATTACTGCTTCCTTTCGCTGACAAGTAGCATGATTAGTTCGGTTACTTATTATATAAATTCAGCTGCGTAGCAATGATTTAACGTCAGTGCCAGTGTTTTTGCCTCAACGAAAACTATTTCGTCACAGTTAAAGCACAATAATTCCTGCAGGAGGATACTATTGTTCTTCGCTTGCATTTGTAGTTCTACTCTTCGCTGAGGAATACCTTACCCATTACTTCGTTGAGAATCTACTCTGCTTCGCTTCGTGAAATAAGAACAAATGAAGTTTTGATACGGGAAGAAGGTAAAAATCAGGGACAATGTGACTGTTGCGAGAGAGTTTGTCTTAGGACTTCTTAGTCGGCAAAACAAGAAGATGTGCGTTCAATCTTGAGACCTCCTTATATAATTGTGTCATTACCTTTAACCTGGTCTCATTTTTACCCCTATCGGTGTTTAATAGAGCGTGACAAGATGGCTGCCAACGCAGACTGGTTTTCGCTTGCTTCTTGCAAACGAGACGCAAATTGAACCGATAAATGAGTATTTCCGTTGATAATTTAAGTATATATACAGGGTGTTACAAAATTCTTGGTACAAACTTTGGCTACTAGTAGAAAATATCAATATAAACATTTTTTCATCAATAAAAAATTCGAAAACGCTTATTGTTTGAGATATTGGCTTAAAATTTTAAAACTACGCTATAACAGAACTACGGTGAATTCGCACCTGACAGGAACAGGGGCACTTGAGATAATTAAAATGAACAATTTTAACCAGGATTTGATGCATATCCATGTTTTCTTATTTTTTAGTGTCTAAAATCTTACTAGTCACCTTCAATTTCCAAATCGATGGATTGGTCGTAATGGTGCTGTGTCCTGGCCACCTAGATCACCAGATCTTTCCCCGCTAGATTTTTTTCTTGTGGGGGCATATGAAAAGTCTTATTTATGACACATCTGACGGGTCGGAAGAAGACCTTGTCACCCGAATTATAGTTAATTGCTGCTGGAGACATCGCTGAGATCCATGGAATCTTTGGCAACGTACGCAACTCCCTTCGGCGAAGGCGTCGTGCTTATATCAATGTTCATGACAGATATTTTGAACAAATACTGTAATAAGACCCTTGCTAATAAAATCTATTTCTTGTTGTTGAGTATTAGAACTACCCTCGTGTGTGTTAATGAGCAGAGTGCATGTAACTAATAATCAGCGTTCATCATTTACATGATTATCTCACAAACTAAGCGTTTTTCGAATTATTTTTATTGATGAGAAAGTGTTTATACTGATATCTTCTACCCGTAGCCGAAGTTTGTACCAAGAATTTTGCAACACCATATATATATATATTTGTAGATTGGGGTTTAGGACAATTTTTCCCATTAGCCTACCCAAATGCCGTTAGGCTGACAAAATTTTGGGTAGGTTATTTAACAGCCCCCTGTAGTCGGCGTTCGTTACTCAGCTTCAATCTATGATTGGCTTTGCTTAGCGTCAATCCTCGATTGGCCTTACTTAGCGTCAATCTTTAATTGGCCTTACTTAGCGTCGTCATTAAAGATGGACGCTAGGTAAGGCCAATCAAAGATTGACGCTAAGTAACGAATAGCTAACCAACAATGAAGTTTTACAACGCCAACCTTGTAGGTTGGGGGCCAGGACTGGTTCTTTTAATGTCCTAAAATACGTTTAAAACACTTAAAAAACCCTTAAAATACAGCACACTAGACGAACCAGACCTCGCCTCGTTACTTACAAGGTTCTCGAGGTAAAAGCTCATTGGGAAGGGCTTCTGTACAAGGGTGGTGGTTGACAGCATCTAAGCACGCGCTTACTATCGAGAAGACCGCGGAACTGACCCGTAGAATTTTTGGAGATAGTTAAATATCGGGAGAAATTCCCGTAGATTATTTTTAAAATGGCATGTTATTGGGTCACTTTTGCATCATGTCATTATTATTATTATTATTATTAAATCACACCAGGCTGGCGACGTAGGAACGGAGAAACTCCATGAGGTTAACAAACCCCCACGCAACCAACCCAGCGGGTGGAGAAAACAAAAGAATGA
>LQNS02276498.1:5838600-5861236 GCA_001587735.2 Parhyale hawaiensis | reverse complement strand
TTAGGAAAATGTAAAACAAGAAACTGCCAACGGATACTGGAATGAAATATAAGTTGTAGCATGGAAAGTTTGAAGGGTGGGAAAGAGTACAGTGATTATATTTTTGTTATTGATGGACGGAAAAGATGGGGGGATGTGTTGTCTTGTTTCGTTAACGCTAAGAGCACTAATGGCTCTTCTTGTTGTCACAGGCTAAAACTTTCAACAACATCACAACATTAGATTCGTCTTAAACATGAAACAAAATAAGATGAAATACAGCAAGAGAATTCACTAGGCATTATTACAGGTTATTTGGCACCATTTCTTGACTTGAACTTTCATTGCCTTTTTATCTTCTTCCATTTTCAGATCTTGCGGGAGTGCATTCCTTGTGGCTCCCTCCTTCCTGCGCTTCCTTCTCATATGGAGCCATTTCTTTCTCTCCCAATTTCCACTGCTTTTCCCTAAGATTTACCCCACATCTTTTTCTTTCTTTTTTTTAATGTTTTCCTAACATCATTTCCTTAACATCTCTTAGGCTTTCTCTCATATCTTTTCACCGCTCCTTAGATCTAGCCCGGGTCTTTCTGAGGTAACATGCAGGCAGGTGAATCCTTCAGATATTTACTCTTTCCTCCCTATCATCCTTGTCTCCCCACTTCTTATTCCCTTTGATAATCCTTTCTTCCATACTATCCTTCTGCCTCTCCCATTCCTCACCCTCTCAGGTGCATCCTCTCTTCCCCTTCTTCCCTCTTCCTATTCTCTCTTCAGATACACTTTTTCTTCTTCAACATCCTTCTGCCTTCTCCATTCCTCCCTAACCCCCAAAGAAACCCACCCGTAACCCCCTAAGCTCGCGGACCTCTAACTTCGTCGCTGTTGCGAGTTAGCGCTTGTTGAGCTCCTCGCTTTGAGCAGCGCCTGGTCGTGCTGTGACTCCTGCTGGACTGTGCGCCCAGTAACTTGTGCCGCCGTGTGTCCAGTAATTTGTTCCTTGTGTCTAGTAGCTTCTGCAGGGTGTCCAGTAACTTCAGCCGTGCCCAGTAATTTTAGAAGTGTCCAGTAACTTGTGTCTTTTGCATCCAGTAATTTGTGTCTTTTGCATCCAGTAACTTGTGACTTGTCTAGTAGATTGTGCAGTTTGTCCAGTAGCTCGCGACTAATGTCTTATAGCGTGTGTTGTGTGTCCGGTAACTTATATCGTGTGTCCAGTAATATATATATTCTGTGTCCAGTAACGTATATCGTGTGTCCAGTAAATTGTGACTTGTCTAGTAGCTTGTGCCGTGTGTCCAGTAATTTCAGTCGTGTCCAGTAACTTGTGCCGTGTCCAGTAAGGTGTGACTTGTTTAGTAGCTTGTGCCTTGTGTCCAGTAACTTGTGCCGTGCATCCAGTAACTTGAGCCGTGTGTCCTGTAACTTGTACCGTGTGTCCAGTAACTTGAGCCGTGTGTCCAGTAACTTGTACCGTGTGTCCAGTAACTTGAGCCGTGTGTCCAGTAACTTGACCGTGTGTCCAGTAACTTGTGCCGTGTGTCCAGTAACTTGAGCCGTGTGTCCAGTAACTTGAGCCGTGTGTCCAGTAACTTGAGCCGTGTGTCCAGTAACTTGTACCGTGTGTCCAGTAACTTGAGCCGTGTGTCCAGTAACTTGAGCCGTGTGTCCAGTAACTTGAGCCGTGTGTCCAGTAAGTTGTACTGTGTGTCCAGTAACTTTACTGTGTGTCCAGTAACTTGTACCGTGTGTCCAGTAACTNTGTGCCGTGTGTCCAGTAATTTGCACTGTGTGTCCAGTAACTTGTACCGTGTGTCCAGTAACTTGAGCCGAGTGTCCAGTAACTTGAGCCGTGTGTCCAGTAACTTGAGCCGTGTGTCCAGTAACTTGTGCCGTGTGTCCAGTAATTTCTACTGTGTGTCCAGTAACTTGTACCGTGTGTCCAGTAACTTGTGCAGTGCATCCAGTAACTTGTGCCGTGTGTCCAGTAACTTGGACAGTGCGTCCAGTAACTTGAGTTTATTGCCCAGCAAGGGAAATTTAACCAGCAAAAAGTGATACTTTGTTGTGATGAAGTCGAATACCTTACTGTATTGGACACTTTACTTTCTTGTTGCGCCCATACTGTGTTGTCCCGGACACCCAGAATGAATCATGGGCATACATACTTCACTATCATAGACACCTCTAAAATATGGTGACGGACACCTATATTATGTTGCCACATACACCCATACTTTATTCTCATGGACACCCATATTTCAATGTCCAGGATACCCATACTTGGGTGCGGGCACCCACATGTTCTTGCTCGCCAATTTCTCTTCAAATTTCCTCTCTCCTAACTCTTCTGACGCGGAAAAAATCGCGTTTTTAGAAGTAACGCTTGCTAAAAAATGCGCGTTACTGCGGCAGAGTTTTTGGCGTGTGGTTCCATGCTGGAATTTTGGCCAATTTGCAGAGAGGAGCCGTTAATTGAAGCGCCTGGACGGCATAAAACGGGTCCCGTTGCGCCTAATTTTATAACACCACCACCGCGCCATCGCGCTACTAACGGCCTCCTTTTAGAATCCGGACATTAAATTCAAAAATTAAATTTAAATTGGTGATGAAAACAAAACTGAGAATTGATGCTAGACACTCAACTCGACTTTTCAAGCTCAAAGTGGAGATTAAAAAATAGTAATTAAAAATTAGAAATTGATGCTAACGAATGAAATATGAGTGAGAACTGTATTTTTGAAATTTAAGTATATATTGATATTTTTAATGCAACTTGACATTACATTTGAATGGATCATTTAATTTGAAAAATGAATGAAAAGTAAACTTAAAGAGGGAAGTTTTCAATATTCACCTGGCGCTTCTTAGTGGTGAAATACGCTTTGGTGCCACAACTGGCGCCGCAATTAATTGATATCAAAGTTAATGAAGCAGTTTCAGAAAAATTTAGTAATTTTTGTAACAGTCATGCGTATTGTAAATCCTGATGTTGCTTCTTGTTAAAATAGGTACAAATTTGCTAATACATTAACGGAAAAATATTCCGTGTTTGCAAATGTCATTTCTTGTATTCAGTACTGTTATGAGAAATATCTTTTTTGCATTAAAATGAATACTCAAATTTAAAAACGGCATGAACAATTTTGAAGATTTTGTCGTAATTTTGTTTCAGAGCGGGTATATTCATTGCCTCAAAAAGTTCATCTTTTTCATAAACGAAAAATGAATATTCATTGCACTGCGTTAGTTTATAGTAACGTTCATGAATATTTACACTGCGAGAACGATCTTCTGATAGGCTTGCAGTAAGTTTTATTATTTTAAGTTATTTTCAAAATATAGTATTTCGTATAAACACCTACACGCACACACCTACACACACGCACACTTGCCTACCCACACGCACACTTGCCTACCCACACATTTATACTTCTCTCTAAAGCATGGCAAAGCTGACAGTTGAGTAAACAGCGTCGTGGCGGCTGTGTGAGTCTGGGTGTCCGCATATCTGTCCGGGTTAGTTGTTTGCCAGCGACGTCGGGAGTATGTAGTTTTCGTGAGACGTCTATCTGTCGTGCCCACTTTGCTTCCTTCCATTTTAAAACTGTACCTTATGTAGCAATGTTCTGTTCCTCCTCTTTCTTTTCGACTTGCTTTTTCCATGCACGTTGATCTTTCGAGAGAACGTCCTATTTCATGGGTTCTACGTTTCTCCATGTCTCTTTCTCTTCCTCTCTTGTACATCTTTCTTTTCAGTGGCTAGGAAGGCTTAACCTGACTCCGATAATGTTACATGATTCTATTATTTTTAGCTATTTATACCTACTCTTAGTTATATCAGTACGAAGGCCAGAAGCACTACATTTGCTTACGATTTTATTGCCTTTTTCTAATTGTTTTATTTCAAAATGAAAATATTTCTAGTCAGTTATGTGCAATATATTTCGGGCTTATTTTGACATTAGGTACATTGTTTGGTCAATTAATAATCTAGTGCCTGTTTGTATGCAGTCACATCTCGTCTCATTGAACGGTAAATATAATTAAACTGCATTCACTGCCTCAATTACAGATTACCTGGTATTCACTGCCTCAAGTAATTAAACTGCATTTTCACTGCCTCAGTCACAGATTTCCTAGCATTCACTGCCTCAAATAATAATACGTAAGCTGCATTCATTGCCTCAAAAACTAACCACCCATTAACCACCACTCTATATGCTGCCTCTTTTCCCAATCTAGCTCACATTCGCAAGCACATAATTACGTAGCTACCGTGCATACCATCGATATATCCCAATTTCCTGTTGCTAACATTTGATATTCCTACTAATTTTGCCTTCACCCAAGCCTCGCACTCGCATGATAGCACTGGCTAGGATTGAACCGAGACTTGGTTCGTTTCCTCAATGGGAAGGGTATCCATGTTTGGCCGGCGAATAGCTCACGTAAAGCCGATCTCCACGGTAGTCTTTTGAATGCGTTCACTCGACCAATCGTCCGATTGATTTCTAGCATCCTTGTAAACTCAACTATAGGTAACTGCACCCAAAAATGTCATTAAAATGTTAACTTCTTGACGTCACTAGGCAAGTTACGGATATTCCTTCAAGTTTGGAGTGCCATAAAGTTCAGAAAACAATGCAACTTTCTGCGGTTTCTCCGGCACACTAACACCTACTCATGAGTAAATAGATGAACATGTTCAAAAGACTAACGTGCAGACCGACTCTTAATTTGATTTCATTGCTGTAGCCTACGTATTGTTCTCATACTAAGTAATTCTCTGCATATCTCATATCTCCAGTAATATGACTGGGTTTTATTGTAATGCGCTCCCGATGTATTATTGTTAAGCGCCCCAACACCTTGTTCTATTTACAACGCTTCCGGCGCATTATTATGGAATGCTTCCGCTGCACTACTGTTGAACGCTCGTAGCACATCACCGGGCTTGAAAAATTCCTTTAATACATCATTTTGCATGTTTGCGTTTAGCTTTATATAGTAAAAGTAAATTTCCATGACACAAGCGTAAAATTTCTTCTTTTTATGCAATAATTGTCAACAACACTGAATAGCGGTGAGATGCTTGTATGCATCAGTGGAAGCAATTGAACTGAAACATCTGCTCTCCTAAACGCGGGACCACAGCGAGCCCGACATCGCCTTGTCGCTAAAAGTCATAAGGATGACCGTCCACAGCGTCTTAGATCGAGGAAGATGACGACCTCAAGGGCCGACGTTGCTTATGATCGTTGCGCTTCTACTACCGAGGAAGCCTCCTTCCTCGATACTCGATGTCCGATTTGCCACCACCCGCGACTAGCAGCGCAAATTTCTCACTTCTTTTTGCTTCCATTGCAGGATACAAGCACCTAACCACTATTCACTACAACTACTAGTTTTCTGAAAAGAACAAGTTTTGACTTAGCGTGACGGAGAATAAGCTTTACTTCTGAACGTAAATCACTCACATGTAAAATGAAGTGCAACAGCAATTTTGCACCACACGGTATTGTTGAACGACTATTCAACACTTCCGGCTCCTGTGAATTACTGTTGAACGCTTTTGTCTCATTACTTTCAAACGCTCGGCCCATTCCTGTTGAACGCCTTAGGCTCATTACTGTTGAACGCCTTAGGCCCATTACTGTTGAACGCCTTATAGGCCCATTACTGTTGAACGCCTTATAGGCCCATTACTTTTGAACGCTTTCGGCTCATTACTGTTGAACGCTTTCGGCTCATTACTGTTGAACGCTTTCGGCCCATTACTATTGAACGCTTTCGGCCCATTACTATTGAACGCTTTCGGCCCATTACTGTTGAACGCTTTAGGCTCATTACTGTTGAACGCTTTCGGCTCATTACTGTTAAACGCTCCGGTGCATTATTGTTCGTTCCGGAGTATTTTTTAGAGAGAATTTTTTTTTAATTCACTGAAAGGGAATTTGATGCCCTGTTGCCAAATATCACATTGGTTTTGCTATGTCAGATCAACTATCTTCACTATTGCCACATGATTTTACGCTTTAGTGTACTTGTTGGATATTTTCGCTCTGTGTAATTGTGGTAAAACCGTAGTGAACGTGATGTTGTATTCCCATGCTAAACTTCATGATAATAACAGGTAAATGTTTCTCTTTGCCTTTTTTCGGGGAGAAGATTTAGCTGGAACACACTGTAAATAAATTGTAACTTTAGCCGAGGATACTCCACAAAGGTTACCTGGAAAGACGCGTATTTTGGGTTCCTGGAGAAATCCCGTATTTTCTCCTTGGCCAGCGACAATGCCTACGCTTACTCTGCGATGTACCAGATGGCAGTTCTCTTTGTATAAACTGCCATGTTACTGATATACAAAGTGGTATCTCGTTTGCAATTTAAGTAATATAGTATATGTCGTCCTTACGATTTAGGTGGTACATCATTAAAACTGTTTTACATGGTATAAAACCCGTAAACTAAATGCAAATTTAAAAGTATGGTAGCAGAAATGCTCTATTTAATACTTATTTAACTGGGCAATACCGTTTTCCTCACGAAGCTTATTTCAGAAGCCAGCTTTTGAAGCTGAACTAATTGTGAACCATATATACATTCCAGTTGAACTACAACACTCATCAGTATGTAATATGACTATTGAATGTATATGTATAATATTATTTCGTTTACAAATATGATGATGCATCAGTTAATATCGTATAGCTTGAACTCATCAGCATGCTACAACATTTGCTTCAACAAGCTTCTACGTATAACAACTTGACAGCTCAGTCGGTAGAAATGTTGACTATCTACGAATCCGCTATGACGAGGGCTTGAGTCCTTCGCGGAACACTCCTTTTTCACGACTCGACTGCTGTGAAAATTACGGGATTCCGTAAGTCTTACGGAATTTTTTGACAGTATTACTGCCAGCATTTCTGCCGCAAAATTTACGGAATTTTGTTTACTGTGTGCGCCCCTTTTATTTTGTAACATCTGCGGGAATACATTGATTTTCTTAACTGGAATCTAGGTCTTCAATTTTTATAAATTAAGTGAGGTTACCTTGCTCAGTGTGATTCAAAACGGTCAACCGATAATGTACGTGCTAGAAATTTAATATATTTTGCCAGATGGCAGGAATTTCTTTTGTAATTGGCGCAAGAAGCTCACCTGATGCAGAGAAACTGATCTCTTTTTCGTATTTAGCGCATCGAAAGTACACTGCATTGGATGAAAAACTTAGACTATTTGCGAAAGATTTTTATCGCCTAAGTTACTGTTCATTCCCTACGTATTATTGCTACACGCTACCCGCGTATTATTGCTACTCGCTGCCTACGTATTACTGCTACACGCTGCCCTCTTATCATTACTACATGCTACCCTAGTATTATTTTCCTACATGCTGCCCTTATATTATTGCTACCCGCTGCGTACGTATTATTGCTACACGCTGCTTGCGTATTATTTCTACACGCTGCTCATGTATTACTGCTACACGCTGCAGTTGAATTATTGCTACACGCTGCCTACGTGTTATTGCTGCATGCTGCCCGTGTATTATTGCTGCACGCTGCCCGTATATTGCTACACGCTGCCTACGTGTTATTGCTGCACGCTGCCCGTGTATTATTGCTACACGCTGTTTGCGTGTTAATGCTGCACCCTGCCCGTGTATTATCATATTATTGCTGCACGCTACCTACGTGTTATTGCTGTACGCTGCCTACGTGTTATTGCTGCACGCTGCCTACGTGTTATTGCTGCACGCTGCTCGTGTATTTTTGCTACACGCTTCCATTAATTGGCTTCAGCAAAAGACCGCTCTGTCCACATTTCCACCCTAGCGAATGTTTCCATTAATTTGAAGTGCGCTGCGCGAGCTCGCCGGCGGTCTCCAGGCCCCACGCTTAGTTTCGTTTGATTGATTCCACAAAAGTAATGCGAAAGCAAATTAGATTTTGATCCGATTTGGTTTTTATTTCCCAGTTTTTTTCATCGTGATGCTCCCGTGTTTTTGTGTGCAGTACGAACGCGCTTGCATGCTTGTTTAGTGTGTGCAGCGTTATTGTTGTTTGCTGCTGACAAACTCGCCTAATTGATGGCTGTAGGAATTGTGGGGGGGGGGGCCTGTTGAGAGACAAATCAAACTGTAATATTCCCATTGTGCCAATAGTCAACAACGCAGTCGCTAGTTAAACTGCCTCTTTTTAGCCGATGTAACAATAAGACGCTATAGTTAATATCAGAGGTCGGCATCTCCGATTATGTTACGATGGTAATACCATCGGCATCGAAATTAAAAATCGCCAATTTTCATCGGAGATGACCTATGATGAAATAACCGTCGGCGATGGTCATCGCAGTTCATCACAATCGGCGATGTATCATCGCATTAACACATTTAAAAATGCAAACATCTCAGACCACACACACATCGAATAAAAGCAGCATCTCTTATAACCTCAGCCTGTGTGCCATTTTCAAACCAGTAATACTATTCCAAGCTGATAAAAGATGCGAAATATAAGGCTCAGGTTATTAATTGACATTGTTAGATCAGGGAAATGTATTAAAATAAACTGTGTAACCCCTTCTTTGTTTTATTGTTACTAAAAAAATGAATATTTCAAACTCGTAAGGCTGTTTTTCTGTAGTTTTAGTCTTAATTCATTTGCATCGGAAGTACAACTGATGACGATGCCCATCGTATGACATCACCGATGGCATGTTCAGTCATTTCATCTGACCATTTCTTCCTAATAACACCATCGCCGATGGAGAAAATGGCCATCGCAAATTGTTTGATGCGATTTTCATCGAACCATCGCTATCGCCGATGGATTTTTGCGATGTTCCATCGTAACATCGTAGTTTTTGCCGATGGCGATGGTCTACACACTGTCGCCATCGTATAATCGGCGATTGCCATCGTGCCAGGCCCTAGTAAATATATGCATATGGAGCATGATAGGCGTATATATATATAAATTAATCTACGTGATATTAAAACAGAAGGAAATTAATTTTTAATGAAGCCTTTTATTGTTCTTGCCTGTATAGTACGGATTTTCCTGCAAAATAAGCACCACATCTATGGAGTTGGTCGTCTTGTCACTGATGCCTACATAACTTCGAAGCAGTAAAGTTTCCCGCTTTGAAGAAAAATCCCTAATTTTGAAAATCAAGCAGCACTTAGAAAGTGGACTTCAGCCAAAAATAATTGACTGGGAACGCTCAGCAGCGTATCATGACTACCAGCAGTGACCACATTAGGATCTGAGAATGGTCTTGTTAGTCCGCTTACTGCCCGCTGTCTCATCTAAAATTTGACGGTAATATAAAATGGAAACGTTTGGCCTGTGCTGAGCGGGAAGATTTCAACTGCTTTGAAGAAATGTAGCGAAAGCATTCATTACGGAAGGGGCTATGAACAGGAACTCATTCGATCGCAAAATATGCAGCTAAAGAAGTCCCCTGAAGATGATATTCATCCGCAGCCCATTTAATTTGATAGAACCAGAGGGGTCGAAAATGTCGAGGCCTCCTTGCTTTTGTCTTCATCTACAATGGCCTCCTTGCCTTTCAGCCGATGCATTTTCTACCATCCAGCCTTGCACATCGGGGCAGAAAAATCAATCAAGCACGCAACCAACAAAAAAAAAAAAAAAACTCTGTGTTATTGTATATGTTGTGCGATATCATCAGAGAAATTTCAATAAATTTGCGCACTCACACACGCGAATGCCAGCGCACCTCAAAGGTTGCCACCGCTAGCGTCTGAGATAGCACTTAAGCCTGAACTTGCTTTGCTCTAATAAAACGTTTACAACCGGCCTAGTAAACTCCGGAGCTAAAAGTTCCTGACTTAAAGCATCGTAGAATATTACAGCACTTCCAAGTTTCGGCAAAATTCCCTCTTAAATATGCGAACACGTTAGGAGAGGCCTGCCTGTCGACGGCTGCCGCCGCCGCCGCTCCTTTAGAGATGCCCAGATGGACGTGCCGCTGGAATGTGTGTGTGTGAGGCTCTGGAAAATGCAAGGGAAATCTTGAGTGGTACTGACAGTTCCGAAACTATCGCCCGTGTTTTATGTGTTCCTTGAGTTTGGGTCTTTGCCCTGCATAGAAAACAGCCTGCGTCATTACAGCAGACTTGAAGATGCATTTTGCCTCCAGTGTTCCGCTTGATTGTCCAAGATGCAAAGACAGCTAACTTTTGTAGCTCTGGACTTGCCGTATTTTGGAGAGCTGCCTGCTTATAGCTGTTGATGCTTGGCCGACAGACGTGTAGCTTACGATGCCTCGCAAGATTGCTACGGTAATATATTCGTTGCGGCTATTGTTGTTGTACTGCATTAGCACGTTTTAGATGCATAACTTGTAATGCTTTACATTGTCGGTATGATTGTGTTAGGGATGTTGCTATTTTTTTAGTTTATGAAACTCAATGCATAGCTTATGATACCAAACAAGCCTGTTGCTAGTAGCTATTGTACTCAAATAGCAATTGTGCTGTAAATGTAACAAACTTGACATGTTTAACAGCGACGACTCTATAGTATTAACAGGTGGGGTCGTCCATTCTGTATTACTGGGAGACGTGCCGGAAGGAATTTTTTTAACTTACTGTAGATTTCGTTAGGCCATCAGTACATCACTCTCTCTGTTCCCAATATATGCTTCCTTTGTTTTCCCCATTAGAGTATACGCTGTTCAGTGATGATCAAAGCATCTTCGTAAAACATCAACAAGATAAGGAAAAATTAAATACTGTCCAGTATCTATTCTGGCCCTACCTTTATTTTTTTCTTCACAGCGCGTTCGTCGATAGCTTGCTAAAGGTAAAGCCGCCGCCTTGACTAGGGAATTCACACACACTGGTTCGTGCTGCTCTGTCCATTTTCATCCTTCCACTTTCGTGTTCCTATTAAAAATGTTGTTTTTCTGTTATTCCTTTTCGTTCCCACGTGCGTTGATGCTGCTGGCCAGTGTAGTTACACCCTGTGCTAGGGTCCCGCATTTCTCTCTACAAAATGGGTCTCGCTGCCATTTTCACTCTTGAAACGCAGTGGCAAGAGATGCCGAAACTAACGTACATGATAATAGAAATTTCTGTACAGCAATGACTTGCTTAATGCCTGCACCTACTTTTTTTTTCAGAAATTAAAGCCGCGTATATACTCAGCTGCTTGATTTATTTATTTTTTTAAAATTGTAAATAGTATAATAATCGCCTTTTCTAAGTTCCCCAAGTATTAACAACACCACTAATGCTTGGCCAGGTGGGTCATTTGTAAATTAATGACGTGCGTTTTTAACATTTGAAAAATTCATATAATTTGCTTTATAAAATTCCGTATCAATTAATGATCCCATTAGTGCTTGGTTGGGCTGCTCTCTTTCAAACTAACAGCATACTTGTTTAATATTTGGGAAGAAAACTCGTATAATTAAAGCTATGGCAATGAGTTCATGCCTAATTTACTCCATTACGTGGTTCGCTTCACACTTAAAGTTGGTAGGAAACGCCCCCAGTCGCCAGCACGTGACTCCACTGTAACCTTTTCATGCTGCTCGGTGCTGTATAGATTGTGCTCCGGTTGGTTTATTACTACCTCCGCCAAGAAGGTAATGTTTTTTGTTGTGTTTGTCCGTCTCTTTGCCTATTCGTCTGTCACCAATATTACTCAACAAGTTATGAACGGATCTTTACGAAATTTACAGGGATTGCTAGGCACGTTAACAGTAACAGATGATTAACGTTTGGTAAAGATCCGTCGGTTTGTTTGTTTCTTTGTCTCTTTATTTTTCTTGATGCCATAACTCAAAAAGTTATGAACGGATTTTTATGAAATTTTCATGAGTTATTAGGTATAATACGAATAGTAAATGACCAAATTTTTGTTGTGATCTGTTTGTTCATCGCGTGTTTATCGCTGTGTTTGATTTTATACTACAATAACTCAAAAAGTTATGGATGGATCTTAATTTACATGACTTTAGTTATGCTAAGAGACATAAATGATCAAATTTGGTGATGATCGGTTGGTCCGTTCGTGTGCTTGACTTATGTTTGTCATAATGTTTGTTAGCAACAGAACTCAAAAATTATGAACGGATCTTCACGAAAATTGCAGAAACTGTTGATAGTATTGATAGGCATAAATGATTATATTTTGATGTTGATACCAAGAGAATCGTGGTTTCAGAACAATTTGAATTTTTCGTTACCGTTGCCTTGCTTGGCAGAGGTCTGCGCTCTCAAGGTGCTCTCTTGTTCTATCTTTATTTAGCAGCTAAACTGAAAACTAATGGAAGGATATTCAAGAAATTCATTAGATATGCTAGGAATGCTACGAGAAATGAAGGATTGAATGCTGGTGGTGATAATTTGTCCCTCTGTTTCTCATGTTAGTGTCTGCCTGTATTTTAGAGACATAAGTTATGGACAGATCACCATAAAATTTGCAGGAGCAGTTAAGAATGTCACAAGAAACGGATTATTTAATTTTGGTGATGATCCGGAAAAAAAAGCCTTGCTTGTGAACCAATTTAAAATTTTTGCTTAAGAAACTTTGGTTGGCGGAGGCCAGCAATCTTAGAGTACAGCCCTGGTTAATGCTGCGGTCATCAGGCTTTTGGTTGTAGATTCAATTTTCAGTTCACGAAAGTGGCGATAAATGATATTTACTGCGAGTACAGGCCAATGTTCGGGCAGCAAGGTGAATGTACGTGCGATCTCAATATCCATTGCTAGCATGTAGACCTGCTAGTTGCGACTAATAATCCCACTCCATAATAATACACAATTTGTTGCTTGCTTGCTTGCTTGCCTACTTGTTGGCTCTCAAAGGCCTGGTATAAGTGTTTGAGAGAAAAATTCTTTACTTACCGGGAAAGGAGCCTTTGCTTCGCCCAATTTAGTATCTAAACATTGAAAACGTCTGAAGAGTCTTTTAGCAAGAGCGTGGATACTGAAATGCACTTCCCTCCAACGAAGTTGATTAATTTTCTGTGAGCTCACGGTGCGCAAATTGAGTTGGAGATTAACGAAGGAGGTGTTTGCTTATGTAACTAGCGCACTCTGAGAGTGCATACCTCCGCCAAGCAAGGCAGCGGTAACGAAAAATTCAAAGCGGCTCTGAAACCGCGATGCGGGCTGCTAGTCAAAACAATATTGTAATCAGCAACGTGTGTTAATATATTTATATGCATATTTCTTATCGCGCTCTGAACAAAACCGGCTCGTGAAAGTAGATCAGCTCGGACATGTTGCTATCTTGTCGCGATGTGTTGAAAACAGATAGTCAAATATTAGACCAGGTTGCAGATGATGGCAGAAGAGGAATTTTCTAGATTGAAGACGCTTCTTGCTGTACCAGCTTAAAATCCAGACCACGAGGATATGGAAAGTAGCTATATCTTGATACTCTCAGGGATCCTCATCAAGACTTTCTTGCCCCATCATTGAGTACACATCACCCAAACTGTGCTAAGCTAAGCAAAGGGTAAAAAATTCTTCTCAGATATGCTTCAGCGCATCGAAGGGAAGGAGTTTCCTTCTAGTCGTTATTTTTTCCTATGTCGCAGTTTTGCATTGGTAATGCGGCTTTTTGGCTTAGTGACAGAGTTTCAACTGATGTGATATCTTGGCTAATCAGTGGTAGCTACACGGAGGCGCTTTAATTTTGAGTGATGTTGGGTCGCCTGATAGTTTGGAACTGTTTCACTACGAGCTAGCAAACGAAAAAAAAAGGATTGTACAGCTTAGCAAACGGACAGGGAACGCGTTCACCTATTTGCATCATTATAAACAACAGTTGCATAGCATCCTTCCTGATCAGATGAACACAGCTATGATGAATGAAGAATCAACACCCCTATTTTCGACGTTCGGGTACAGTAGTGCATAATCATTATCATCCACTATATAATAAATACAGTTGTTGATCGCTTGCTTGCTCCAATGTTGGTCCGTCTCTCCGTCACGCAATTAAGAGTTTAATAGGAGGAAATTCATGTACTGAAAAACATGTTGAGATACTATACAATTTCATCTCTCGGGGTACTGTGGACAAATATAGCTCTGGATCTTCGGCCTCTGGATCTCCGGGCTCTGGATCCCCAGCCTCTGGATCCCCGCTTTCAGTGCTGAATGATATCGAAGTAGTTGAATCTTCACGCTGAGCAGACGCCTTTTTATATTGAATTTACATCGCAACCAAATTTCAACGTTGGAGGTTCAACAATCAGTTGGTATCCACAATACGATGAGCCTTGGGCATTTCTAGTGAATTCTTTTGACTGAACTATATTTTTCTTAGTGCAGCTTATCGCTTAATCAATTCCAAGCTGATATTCACCCCTTATCTTGCAGGGGGGATATTTTGCTATCTCAAAACTCATGGTTGTACAGCTTGCGTTTCACTAATGGAAGATCAGGCCTGCAGGGGTGAGACCTGTTATACAGCAAAATCTATACAAGGAACCAGAACAATAAAAAGCTCAATCACAAAATTTTTGCCGTCATTTTTGACGGCTGGGCCCTCTAGACTAATAATAAGAATGACCGTCGTGTGTTTATATATTTATATTTTCATTTATTTATTTATTTATTTATTTATTTATAAGTTTCGTGTCACGCTCTTAACGAAATAGAAAGGCAAAAATTAGCTCTGGGCTTCCTAGTTTCAACAGTCTATGCACCTGCTTGAAGACTGTGGTCATCTCGCTAAGCTTCATAGAAAACTGATAGGTAGAAAATATTCTAGGTTGCAGATGATGGCACTCGAACAGTATATCTGATTCCGGTCTTCCTTTGACTACGTTGAAGCTCACTCGATGTAGATGCATACAGCTTCTCTAACCAATCTCTTCCATCGTGATGTGTACTCTCTTCTGAGATTTACTTCAAATTTCAGCTGATACTCTTATTTTGTTAATTATTGAGGCAACTGGTAAGATATTCTTGAGCGGTCAGCAGGCATGTAAAGACCACGATGAATTTTCGGCAACAAATTATTTTCTCCACTGATTTTGGGTTCTTCTTTCAACAGAACAAGTTTTCTTTTGAGGAAGAAAATTTTCCGAGTCCGAGTTATATGCCACCCTCGAGTATCTTGGATACAGACTACGTATTTATTAGAAGAAATATCGACTGCGGGTAAAAAGCGTCGGTTTTTTGCGTATCACCGAAAGAAGCTAGGTGTTGTTCAGCCTTGCACGCTTATCTGTATGGTTCCCTAATTCAAGTTGGCAGTTGCGCAGCATCTTACACAAGAAAGTTACTAAGAGCCTTGCATGTATAGAAGGGAGCTCAACCGTCTACCCTAAATAGGTAGTGACCTGAGAAATCATAAAGTACATGTCCCGTCAACACGCGGTACTACCCAGGCAGGGAGCTCCCCTCTATAGATGTAGGGCTCTGCCTTAATATCTTGCGATGATGCTACAGGTAACACAAAACGGGTCTTCACAAATTCTTCGCTGTCATTATTGACAGCGCGGGCGCTCTAGTTTTATATTAATTCGCCTGCAGTGAGTACGCTGCATGTGGGCGAACTGAACACTTGGGACTAAAGTACCGGAAAAGCTAAAGCTAATCTGTTTATAGTATCTGTAACCAAGTGGAAGAATCGAACAGATCTGTGAATATGCAGTAGCTACAGTCAGCCGGAGCGTAAAGGAAAGTGTTGCTGTATTCACAGCAGCATGTGCGTCAGTGTTTCCGCATTCGTCTAGCCGAGTGATCAACTATGTCCTAACGGGCTGTGTATGCGTTAGGACGGAATCTAGTTCTTCGTTGTTTTCTTGCTCTCTTCACCTTCTTCCTCCCTCCACCCCGAAGGCCGTTCAAGGCATTAAATTCACGTGACCTTTATTCTATTTTCTTGATGATGAGCTCTGCACGAATCAAAGTTAATTGAGAACTGTGATTTTTCTCACGTAGCAAAAACAAAGCAAAGCCTGACGTCGAAGCCCATCTTCGGCAATCAGAAGGACGTAGCTGCGTGTGGCGGGGACCCTGCCGAGGCGAGCCTGGCTGTGGTGGGCTGTGACTTCGCGCGTAGCTTTGTTTTGGTCACGCGAGAGCGGCATGTTATTCTCGATTCACCTGCTGCGTGAGCTGGTGACCTTAGGGTTCATTTGTTTACTGTGACAGCCCCCCTCCCCCAACCCGCATGAGGAGCCAGTTTCTCCCCTCACCATCTCATAACAGTCCAACTGGCAAATTTTGATCTACAAAAGTCAAATTATATTCTTCTAAACCTCCTTTGACCCCAAAAATGACCCCAAGTACCATACACACAGGGAGAAAACTCTGGTTACTGTACTGACCGACTGTTTCAACTATAATTGTTTGATTTGAGGCTCGGAGAACATAGTTTTTCGTACTAACTATAGTACGCATGACTAGATCTCTAACCTCTTGAAATACAATTGTTTTTTATTGACGTTCATGGCTCATTAGCCGCAGAGTTTTTTACGTGTGGCATGTTTAATACGGAAAATCATCCCGCTTCGTCGTCACGTGCGTTTTTGGTTGAAGCATTGGTTGCAGTGACAGGAGGTTTGCCTCTGTGTACCATTATCTAGTACTTCTAAAATTCTACCATTGCGCTAATGATGGAGCAGACAAAGTTGTGTCTTTTATTTTCCGTCGATCTGTTGTGAATTTTAATGAAAAATAGTTGAGTTTTGGATTACAGCAGTATCGTTTTTTCTAGACAATCCAAAATTTCAAATTCGAGTTATTAGATTTTCGGTAGAAGCCGAAAACTTCGCGTAGACTCACAGCCCGCACTCGAGTACGACCTACACTGATCCTCGGCCACCTGGACACAACATTGACTGAGCCCCAAACAGACACTGTGGACACACACGGCACTGTTGCGTACACAACTCCGCCTTCACTTCCTTGCTGCAGGGTGTAAAACGCTTATGTAAGTTAACGTACTTAACATGTAGTATTTCCTTCTCTTCTCTAGCAAGGCCTTGCCTATTTGGCGGCCATCAAGGATCACATCAAAATTATTGCAATCGTGTATGTGAAAGGCAATGCGTTGAGGTACAAGCCGAAAAACAAACAACTTTTGGCTCTGAAGTAAAGTTTGTTTTCTTTCCGTCGTATTATTAGCAAAGTTTGCACAACGTTGGAGCCATTTGACTGGTAGCAACCCAGAATCTCAACGCCGCTCCCGGCCCCACCTGGTCTTTGCCTAAATCCAAACTTTTTTCCCTCTAATTTTAAGCCACATACTTTTAAATTATGTATATATTTCTTCGTAGTGCCATTGAGAACGTAACGCGTCCCTAAAGATTAGTAATTTGATTTCTCTTCGCTTTTTGGAGTTTGTGAGTCGCATACTAATGGTAGTTCCTCGCAGGGAAATGTTTTGACAAGCCTCGAAATTTTTACTGCAGGGAAGTCGTACGTTATTTTACAGAAAACAACAGGAGTCTGTGCAGTGCAATCGAAGCGGGAATTTTAATCCTAAAGTTCAGTGCTATAGCTAGTGAATAACACCAGCGCCAACAGTATTTTGGGTGTTACTTTATGACATAATATACCGAAAAGCCAGATTAATATAAGCAGTTGGGGCATAGCGTTATTTCAACATAGGAATACATGTTGAGTAATTCCGGTGATAGTTTATGGCAATTTTTGTGACAATAATTATTATAATGGTCGAACTTTATTGATTTACTGACTGACTAATTCAAATTTTGACACAGTATAGTTTTTTGTTGCATAAACAGCCGTTTTGTACATCAAGTTGTACAAACGGCAACTTCAAATAAATCCCTTCGATACATGCTGTTAATTGTAGTTGGTTTTCTAAATTTTAAAATGAGTAACTCGTAAATTTTTAATGAATTATGTTTAATTTATTATCTAATTATCGATCGAAATTCATATTGCAATTTCAGTATATCTTCAATATAGTGTTTATATTTATACTATGATCATCTTCATATATTATTGAAGATTATTATATGATGGTATATACAGTATATCAATCGAAACCACAGCATTAAATTGGGACGCAGATCGAAGTTCCGCTATCGAAACAGCGTTCGCGGTAACCGAACTGTACGCTAAAGCTCGACTACGTTAATCGGAGGTTTCCGTTATAAGAGGGGAAAAGGCTGGAGCTGAGAGCTTCTGGAGCTTGAGACTTTAGGATGGTAACGTAATGCTCAATAATGGTTGCTATTATTGGCTTATTTTCGTTCATGAAGTCATTAATGATGGCCAATTATTGTCTAAGAACGAGCAATATAGCAAATGGAGATAATAATACCCTACATTGAGGGGAATACTTCCTCCGCTACAACGAGTGAGACGACCTGAATTTTCGTCACAAACGATAGGCAGATAGCTTTACTGAACGTCTAGACAATCTCATCTATTGAGTAATCCTCCAGAATAACTGATGATTGTTTGGTTTTCATGATATTAGCGTCTTTACAGAGAAGACGCGTACACTAGGCTACTGGCAGTGCTGCAGCTTTAGACTCTTGTGCTAGGAGCGAAAGCTCCCCCTGTGGAGTAGACTACTGTACATAATATATGTACTTATGTAGCTCGGTAGCAGGCTATGAATTTTACCCTGCAGTGAAGGCTTCAGAAAAAATAGGAGATTACCTACACTAGGTAGTGCACTACTCATTAGTACTGAGTGCTGCAAATATTCCCTCGAGGATTGCTGCCATTCAACAACTTATTAAAATGTGTTCTTGAAAATATCACTTGCCTGCGTACAGCTCTCATCGACGACAGTTGCACTGTTCTCGCCTGCCGGAAAATAGAATGTTATTTACCTGCGGATCCCGTGTGAATGAGGATGAGTTTGGCATACAGATGACCATGCTATCAGGGCAAAAGGTTAACTGGAACTGTCAGCTATGCCACCAGCTATCATTTCATGCCACGGATGGCCATGGCATGACCACCGCAACGTTTGGATGACAATAGCTGTTCACGCCGTGTGTTTACAGCAATTAAACGACCCGCTTTACGTCACTGTCATTTGCGGGTGACGAGGTTTCGCCGCCGTCGCCAGTTGCGAATGGCCTTTTTTTGCCACGGATGGAGTTTTTATGGAAATTGCCTTCGGCCACGTCTGCATCCATGCAGCGTTACCATTGTTTTAGGGGAAGATGAGAAAGGCGTCTGCGGTTCTTCTGACACTCTTGAAACGAAGACAAATTATCAGAAGCTCCAAGTTGGCCAATTAATCTCTGGCAAGTGCGCGTAAGCTTGATGGATGTGGCAGTTGTTGAGCGGGTGTCTGTAGAGTCCGTGGCGGCGCCTCCAGGCAGCGGCTCTATTTTTGAAAATGCCCCCGACTCTAGAAAAATGCAAAAGACGCTCTAAGTCTTCGGTATTTTTGGCCGCCTCTTACAATATTCTGAGCCTCGATGCATGACTGAGCTATAAAGCGTCACAAAAATGCCAGATGTTTTTCAGTTCTTTTTTTGTTTTTTTCATGGAAGTCTTGCAGAATTGTGCTCTGTTGAAGGAAAAACTACGCCCGGCGTCCAAAACAACTTCGTTCGAGAGGTCTTTGGCTCAGGCGGCATTTGAACTGCTATCATAGTTGAGATGTTATTGAGCCACTTCGTCCTTTCCGCGTTTTTCCATCGACGGTTACGTTATTTCGTGCAACGTGCTTGTGTGCATAGACGAAGGCCTTCCATTAATAAATTGTAAAGACAGCAGAGACGTTTCTTGTAAAAGTTGGTAAGAACTCATGATCTTGTATCCTCTGTTGCACCACCACTGTGATACTTTCTCTACATATGTCCTATGAGGTTATGTTGATGCACCGTTTGCCCTCAAGTATTTGTTATAGAATTTCTACTGCAGCTAGCTCTTGAGTAACTAAATTTTTTTCTACGACTTTTATGTTGATAGAACTTGTTCCATAGCACGAATTCTGGCAGAAGGCCGAGGTTTTGTGCATCGTATTTTCCTCCTTTAGCGTTCAGAGTACTTACGCGGTACATATTTTATTTCCTCTGCGTACAGCACTCATTTCTCCGTCGCCATGTTTGGGACAAGTTTCCTTCCAAATATACGGTATGTAGAGGTAGACTGGATTTATAATATACTTCAGAAAAAAGTAAGCATTCAGGTTAGCATGCATGATCTATGTACGATATAAGGCATGTTTAGCCAGAATGGAACTCTGCAATATTTCACCTTTTTATAGTGCTGCCTTCAGCTTGTTATAGCGCTGCTTGCAGCCTGTTATGGTGCTGCCTGCAACATGTTGTGCGGCCTGCAGCCTGTTATCGTGCTGCCTGCAGCCTGTTATCGTGCTGCGTGTAGCATGTTATCGTGCTGCGTGTAGCCTGTTATCGTGCTGTCTGTAGCCTGTTATCATGCTGCGTGTAACCTGTTATCGTGCTGCTTGCAGCCTGTTATGGTGCTGCCTGCAACATGTTGTGCGGCCTGCAGCCTGCTATCGTGCTGCGTGTAGCATGTTATCGTGCTGCGTGTAGCCTGTTATCGTGCTGTCTGTAGCCTGTTATCATGCTGCGTGTAGCCTGTTATCGTGCTGCTTGCAGCCTGTTATGGTGCTGCCTGCAACATGTTGTGCGGCCTGCAGCCTGCTATCGTGCTGCGTGTAGCCTGTTATCGTGCTGCGTGTAGCCTGTTATCTTGCTGCGTGTAGCCTGTTATCATGCTGCGTGTAGCCTGTTATCGTGCTGCGTGTAGCCTGTTATCGTGCTGCGTGTAGCCTGTTATCGTGCTGCGTGTAGCCTGTTATCGTGAAGCCTATTATCGTGCTGCGTGCAGCCTGCTATCGTGTAGCCTGTTATCGTGCTGCGTGAAGCCTGTTATCGTGCTATCTACAGCATGTTGTCGTGCTGCCTGCCGCCGGTTATCATGCTGCCTGCAGCCTGTTAGTGTGCTGCCTGCAGCCTGTTGGTGTGCTGCCTGCAGCCTGTTTTCGTGCTGCCTGTAGCCTGTTTTCGTGCTGCCTGCAACTGTTATCGAGCTGCCTGTTATGATGCCGGTTGGCCTATTGTCGTGCAATCAGTCAACCTGTTATCTTGCTCAGTCAACCTCCTATCTTGCTCAGTCAACCTATTATCGTGTTGTCAGGCAACCTGCTATATTGCTCAGTCGACCTATTATCGTGCTGTCAGTCAACCTGCTATCTTGCTCAGTCAACCTATTATCGTGCTGTCAGTCAACCTACTATCTTGCTCAGTCAACCTATTATCGTGCTGTCAGTCAACCTGCTTTCTTGCTCAGCCAACCTATTATCGTGTTGTCAGTCAACCTGCTATCTTGCTCAGTCAACCTATTATCGTGCTGTCAGTCAACCTGCTATCTTGCTCAGTCAACCTATTATCGTGTTGTCAGTCAACCTGCTATCTTGCTCAGTCGACCTATTATCGTGTTGTCAGTCAACCTGCTATCTTGCTCAGTCAACCTATTATCGTGCTGTCAGTCAACCTGCTATTTTGCTCAGTCAACCTATTATCGTGCTGTCAGTCAAACTACTATCTTGCTCAGTCAGCCTATTATCGTGTTTTCAGTCAACCTGCTATCTTGCTCAGTCGACCTGCTGTGCTGTCAGTCAACCTGCTATCTTGCTCAGTCAACCTATTATCGTGTTGTCAGTCACCCTGTTATCGTGCTGTCAGTCACCCTGTTATCGTGCTGTCAGTCACCCTGTTATCGTGCTGTCAGTCACCCTGTTATCGTGCTGTCAGTCACCCTGTTATCGTGCTGTCAGTCAACCTGTTATCTTGCTGTCAGTCAACCTGTTATCTTGCTGTCAGTCAACCTGTTATCTTGCTGTCAGTCAACCTGTTATCTTGCTGTCAGTCAACCTGTTATCTTGCTGTCAGTCAACCTGTTATTGTGCTGTCAGTCAACCTGTTATCGTGCTACTATCGCGCTGGTGGTTAACCTCTCACCACGCTGTGCTTCAGCATCGGTCCATTCTCCTTATTACTTCACTTCTATGCCATGGTTCGCTTCACCTCTTCTCTCCTCCGCCCTTTGCTCATTACCATCTAATCTGTTTTGGCGCAGCCACGGCGGGTGTTTTGATCGGTCTAATATGCCACGTTTCCCTAGTCAGCTGCAAATGTCAGCACTGAACGACTGCTTCAGCTGTGCATGGCAGTTCGCTGCTAAAGGTCGGCCGCATCGTATAAAACCAACGCTCCGCTGTGCCGACAACTTCCTACTTAAAGGTTAAAGCCCAGGTCAGGGCTAAAGGTTACGTGTGCATTTCAATTCACTGTAAATTGATTTTATGCCTAGCGTTGAATTTCATTGTACGTACCTGCTGCTGAAATAACAGTAGAAAAGGGTGAAGACATTCCAGAGGTGGAGGTCGACCCTCGCTGTACAGAAAAGTAATTTTTCTTGTACTTTCCGAAGAATAATATCAAGAAACTCTCGACAGTGTCTACGGGTTTGAGTCAGGCGCAGCCGAGATGCGAAGTAGTGTTAAGTTTGCAGCACAAAAACAAATGGAATGCAAAAATTGTTCTCTATCATGACTTATTATTATTATTAAATCACACCAGACTGGCAACGCAGGAACGGAGAAACTCCATGAGGTTAACAAACCCCCACGCAACCAGCCCAGCGGGTGGAGAAAACAAAAGAATAGAAAAAAAA
>LQNS02276498.1:5819641-5830154 GCA_001587735.2 Parhyale hawaiensis | reverse complement strand
GTGGAAGGCCGTGAAAGAAGCCGACCACTCGAGTGTCTCCTACTATGCTTTGCGCCTTGTTTCCTGCCCGTAGTAGCGCACGTAGGCCACGCGACAAATTATGTGGTATTTAAATACATACTCCACACTCATCTCTGTTGGAACGCCTGAGTTACGGCTAAGGAGGTTAAACAAAGTTTATAACTAACTAACTGTTCATTCTTGTTTTTCTCAATTACACTTCTTATGTACAGTGATCATTCATGCGCGTGTTCTCTAGATATGATTTTACTTTTCTTTGAGGAAATCTTTCCCAATCTTTTGCAGCAGTTGATTGCAGCTCAAACATATTTTAAGACTCATTATCAACCGTACAAACCCCCTCAATACCCTGTCGTGTTGCAATAGTTTCGTGCTTATTAGGCTACTTGCGAGGTACACGGAAGTCTCACGACTTATTATCAACTGAGATAAGAACACACTACCTCCACTCCACGCTGCAGTGCGATAACAGTTTCGTACTGATTACGGAAGATAATCGCCAGGTCCCTGCCCCTATCGCCGTTGTTTGATATGCAAACCTCGCAGCGCCAGCGGTGCAGAAAGTTCTTATCGCAGCCCTTATCGCGAGCAACTTTGGCGCTGCTGTGGAGCTGCGCTCGCCGTATTTACGGCTCAGACACTGCCGCGATTAACTGCAACTTTGCCGCAGCTCGAGGCAGCGTCCAGTGCTGCTCTGTGTCGGAACTTTGCCGCAGCTTACAGCAAGTGGCACTGCCACACTCAGCTCAAATTTTGCAGAAGTTCACGGCAACAGACAGTGTTGCGCACAGCAGGAATTTTCCCCCGCCTCCTTGACGGAAGTAATAAGCAAGTAAATAAACCGTCATGTAAATGACGTTCACAGGGGTTTAGTATAATATAGATAGATTAATAGATTTTAGATGTCGGAAAACAGACTCATTTTAGCCTTTGTATTGGCCTTTATTAGCCTTTATTTGGCCCACTCGCGGCTAAGGTCACGCCTGTTTTGCTGCACGCCATCCCCCGGTTTATAGCTCCGGAAACGAATTGTTCTACTAGAGAGTTCGGCTTCAAGGCTTCTCGAAATTTATGTATGCCATACCCCTCGAAACAATTTAGGGGAGAAAGCCTCTATGGACTACGAATATGCAAGAAACCCTAAATCAACTACACTCAATTTTTTCGTGGTTCAGATACGAAGTGGACTAAATGCTGCATCCATCGCCTACTAACAACCATATTTTGGAACTCCAATACTACACGTAAATAGCCTTCCGTGTCTTGTTCTCTCTGATATATGCCTACTATATATGTTCATGAGGCTTGTGTGCACAGTAGAATTTACTTCGTTGTTACTGTACCTTGCCATATTGATAACTTGTTATGAAGCTGTATGTATATTAGATTCAGAGCACACCCTAATATTCTACTTTTATTAATAGATTTTTCCGACTTACTTGATCAGTGACGAACGTACAGTACGTCCAAAATAAAAGAAACTGTTCGGATCAAACACTGTGATAAAGACTAGCATGTATTTATCTGCTTACGTAGGGATCTGTTTGTCGATTTTCTGTCATGCTTAAAGAAAACAGATCGGCGAAAAGTGAACCAGGTTGAAGAGCCTGGTGATTTGTCGCGCTCCATTGAAAGCCGATGGACTAAAATTCATCCAGACTACAGACGGCGGTAAAACTGAGAGACAGCATCGACAGTGAATGCACTTTTTGCTTTGTCAAGTTTCTAAGTCAGAGCAATGAAGACTCCTGAAGTGACGGCAATCTCCTCGACCCTAATTGATGTTTTCTTCTCTTCTCAAAATTTTATTTGTTCTGAGATCACGATGCGCAAGTAGAGCAGGTAATCAACGAAGCAGAGATTGAGATAGTCTTCAGAGTACAGGAGAGCTACCAGGAAGAGCGCAAATAGGAGGATTGCTTTGCACTCTGTTTTTTATTGCCTCCGATCGATTGCTTTTCTTAACGACACTCCTGTTTTCTGGAGCGGAAATAGTTTTGGAAACGCAGTCTCTCTCCTAAACGTGAAGATTAATTCTATGCATGTCACTGAAGAGAAGGAATGGAAGGTTTGTTTTGCGCAGCTGAATTGCAACCTAAAGTGCTAGTCTCTTTTGATCATTTAAGTAGGAGCTGTAGGCCATCATCCTTCATAAGAAAAAATGTAATTGATGCAGAACTCGTCTCACAAATTCATCGCCGTCATTTTTAACGTCTGAGTACGCTAGTGTCTTTAATAAACAACTGCTGAAAAGGCACTTGCTACGAGCGCAAACAACATTTTTATGGCTTCTATGCTTTGTGCCAAAAACTGACATTTGGTCAAAAAGTTCATACTACGGAACCTAATCTACTAAGCAATCAAAATTAGGAACATTGCAAGTAATCAGTTGTGGGTTCCTGCTTTGCAAAATCACACATCGGCCACACATTGCCGAACGTGTATGGTTGAGCCTCAATTTCTTCGTGTACTTTTATTAAGCCAATTGAGTTTGCGTAACTTCTATCGAACACGTGAAGATTTTATTTTAGCTACTTCACGGTCTTGCTGTACTTGCTTGTAACGCTTGTTTTTTTTCGAGTTACTTTTGAACAGGCAATGAAATCTGATTGATTCAGCTGACCCCATGACATTTTGAGGCCCTGGGTTGAATTGCTATTAGGACTAATGTACTGGTTTGATTATATTCTTTTTAAAATTATCTTGTAGTACGCTGAAGCTGATTCTGATTCAAGCCCTGTAGGCCAGTTCGCATTATTTACTTATTGTCTGGTGTTCTCATCGATGGTTAATGTTGGATTTTTCATTTTATTTTTTAGTTTTTGAGTGGACCGTATCACAGATACGCTATTTACCTTATACCCTAATGAGTTTGAAGCTCATCACTCATAGTTTAATTCAATAAAAAATTATTTTATTTTTCAAGATCATTAGCTACTCACTTTCATTTCAGGGGATCAACCCAGATTTTCAAAATTTTTTTATTTGTTGACCGATTGTAATGAAATTTGCACAGTATATGTAATTTTGGAAACGAAACACATTTTGCTCCAGCAACGTTTAAGATTTAGGCCTTAGTTTTTGAGATCATGGGGAATATGTATAAATTTTGGGGGAAATTTCCAAAGAATAAAACTCATGCGAGAGAAAATCAACGACAGTTTTGGAATCCTAAACATATCCTAAAATTATTAAGCCTAATTTTCCATTTTCTATTTTTTTCTTTTCAAATGCAATTTTCGATCGCTAACCGGAATCTAGTAAAAAAAATCTGTTGTAATCTGTGCCAAAAAAAAATAAGGACAAAAATGCAAAATCCGTCTTGATAGCTTTGTTAGGAATGCTTCAAAGATTCGAAAGCTGTCTTTGTTTTTTCTAGCATGAAAACTCATTGATTTTTGTTCATTGTTAGGTGGAAAAATATAGGTATATATAGGTATATATTGAAAATATCGAAAGAATGAAACTCAATGAGTTTTCATGCTAGAAAAAATGCCAGTTTTGGAATCCTTGAAACATTCCTAAGAAAACTATAGAGCCGGATTTTCGATTTTTGTCCTGTAATTTTTTTATTACAGCTCGAAACCGAATATATTGTTTTTCCCCTATATTTTAGCTAGCGATCTAAAATCGCTTATCCGCAAATCAAAAGGAAACGAAATGGAAAATTGAAGATCCGGCTCTTTAGTCTTGTTAGGAATGTTTCAAAGATGCAAAAATTTGTCTTTTTTTTTTCTCACATGAAAGCTCATTGAATTCCATTATTTTGAAATTTCCAAAAATATGTATATTTATAAATATCCCCATTATCTCAAAAACTAAGCCTAAATAAAGAAAGTTGTGGGAGCAAGATGTGTTTCTTTTTCAAAAATACTTATACTGTACAAGTTTCAGGAGAATCTGTCTACAATCGGATATTTGACACCCCCTCCATGCTGGGTTAATCTCCTTAATCAGTATATGACTATTTTTTTTTTTTAAGATCATCTCTCACACATTACTAAATGAAAAGTGTTGATCTTTCCTAGCGAAAGAGCTATACTGTGATGAAAATATTACTTTCCAAATAACTGTAACACAGAAGCATGAATACAGACGGGTGATTACTTACTACTTGTGTAGAAAAAAATAACTGGTTTCAACAATGAATGTAGTGCCACTTGCTTGCTGATACGCTTATCATATTTTTGTTGACAGGATACTCTGTTAAATCAGTGCCGCGAAAATAATGTCACAGCGATCTCGACGAAGTACTGACGTACTTTCAAAATATGTCTGTATGGGTTTGTTTGTACTTGACTATAATACTATCTTGAAGGTCATAATTTCCATCTATATTATACCAAAAGTCGGTGAACTTTATTTGTTTATATATTTATGTGTGTCGTGCTTGTTTGCACACAGCTTCTTCGCTTTCAGGTACAAATAAATTCGAGGTATGAAGATTGAATTCGATTGTATCTTTGATACGGAAGCTAAACCTGAACTCGGCCGCAAGAACGGGCACGTTAAATTCAAAGCTGCTGCGTGAAATACAACTGGAATACGTAATCTATAAATTGACTTTGCTTACAGGCCCCGTGTTCAATATTCATTAGAGAAGCAAAGAAGCTGCCGATGGTGACCGGTTCGGGCAGTAGTGGACGATCAAATAGCGTGTGGTCTATGACCAGCCGAAGAACACCTGTTTCTTTTTTGTGTGAAAGCAAAGACGATCGTGATGACGACCCAACGGGTCACGGGCCGTCTTCTATAATTATAAAACTCTGATAATCTTGTGTGTTTGCTTATATGTTACCGTACACACAATCTTCGCTATAAAATGGGAAGAAATTCGAGTGTTGAAGAAATAATGAGACCATATGAATGGGAGGTGCACCTAAGCTCAGTGGTTCATCCATGGTGCTTGTTGAGGCAGCATTCTGACGAGCTCAGTTCTCGCAGTCCCCTTAGGTTTAAGAGACACAGTTGAGTGGCCTGCACTAATACATCACTCACTAATTGAAGAACAAGCAAGTTGAAGGAACCTGCTGGCAAAACACCGTTGAGGAGTCAGAACAAGATAATCGCAACTCTGATACCGATTGCTATATAGTACGTCGAGTGCGCTAAAAAATTGAAATTCCAAAATTTTAGAGCTTGGCCAGTATCAGTAGCTAAGACGATTGAAGAATGGCATCATTCTACTGTTTTTAAAGTTAAAAGGAATATCACCATGCACCTACGCCTCGACAGTATTTTTATTTCAGGAAAAATATTCGTCTCTCTCTATTTTGGTACTTCAAAATCTGACATAACCTACTCCAAATCCACGAAGCGAACAGCAAAGAAATGGAATACTTTGGATAAATTTTTACTGATCAAACAGGTCACGGACAGTCTAGTTCATTTCTAAAATTCCCTGTACCTGCAATGCAAAATTTTGCTTGATTCAGATCAAAGCTTCCAGTCGCGTCTAATGAACACTTGTCGTCCCTCTTGCGAAGTTGTAAAATTATTGGAAAAGATCTCTTCTCTTATTGCTCTCTCCAATTAGGGAGAATAGCGCTGGCAGTGTTTTCCGTAAAACAAATATTGCATTGAAAATCATGTCTAACAAGCAGGTATTTTTATCATTGTGAAAATACTAAGATAGTCAATGTCATCAACAGAAAAAATCAGTTGGTTATTACTTACGTTCTGTTTCTTTAAACAATGTCAATGAAGTTTCTGTACATTGCATGATGTCATTTAAGCTTCAAATTGTGTTCTGAATGTCATTTTTCTGGGACATATGCTATGTAAATTTTCTCATTTCGCGTATCGCTTGAGGTAGTCTGTTCATCTCCCGGAAAAGATTACGTAATGTATTTTTAGTCTATATTAAAATTATGTGAAATCGCTTTTACCCCTACGAGCACCGAATTCTTTTGTTTCTCCTAAGAATTGCGTTGTTTTGGAACGCCTTTCACGAAAATCAGCGGGCCCTTATAGGGCCTTTAATTGGCTGTATCATTTATGCTCTCTTGATGGAACGAATTGTTTGTGGTAAATGGGTTTCCATTTCATATTTTCATTGCCATTTGTTGATGATAAAAATCATTTGTGGAAAAGCTTGCAAAAGTCTGGCTGCTTTCCATCTTACTGCGAATCTTTATTACTTGTCAGACTATTGTTTAGAAGGAACGTTTTACTTTCATAGCAATCGTTGATTTTCATGGAACATATGATAGGCCATAGGAAGAGGCTGCTTAGCTGTGCCGATCCTATGTTAAGAGTGTAGTGCCTCCCGGAGGTCTCCATAGTTTAGCTAGCCTCAGCTAGGCCTTCGGGACGTTATTCCTTCATGCACACTTACTTCCTTCATGCACTCTTACTTCCGTTTTTATACTCTTCTCTGTCGACTTACTGTTCCCATGCGTATTGATCCTGTGTGGGAACACCCTCGTGCAAGGATTTCGCACTGATGTTGACATAATAAATGTCCCTTCCTTTTCTTCTCTTGCAACACCGTAGTTGCTATTAGAAGGCTTACACAACATACTCGTTCAAGTTAGGGCACTGTTGCCTTAAACTTTGTGATCTCTCTTGTGGAGAAATCGATAATTCTGAATCTAGTTCCAAAAGTTGCAGAATATCTTTGGAGAGTCGGAATTTTACTGAGTTTTGAATGTCGCTAAATTTATACTATAGAACTATGGTAGTAGAAGGCTTATCGACAACAATTTATCGAAGTAGTAATAATTTTCTGTTCAGATTAAAATGCTGCGATATATTGGCACTGTGCCGCTGCCTGCAGCTCTGTACCCACGGTCACTACCATTATTACCTATGTTAAGGACATTGTATTTTTACGAGTTTGTCTGATAGTCCCTTGGTCTATCTGTCACCAAAACAGCTCAATACGTCTAGAACGAATCTTTACTAAATTTACAGAGATTATGAGGTATGTAAGAAGGATGATTAGCTTTTGGTGAAGAACCGTTCAACCGTTGTTTTTCTGCCCCTTTTTTCTTGGTGACATAACATCAGAAATTTGCGTTAGCAATGTTGAGAAGAGCAAATTACCGAAGTCTCTGATGCTCTGTTTGTCTTTTTGTTTAATTTTATACTTGTCAGCAACGTTACCTGAAAAGTAATAAATAGATGCAATGTTAAACTACATAAATGACTAAATTTTGCTGTTGATCGCTTCTTCTGTTTGTGTGTTTAGCTATTTGGTTGTCTTATTGCTTGTCAAGAAATAACACGGAAAGTTGAGAACGGATCTCCAAGAAAATTACGGATACTATTGTTTTTGTCGAAAAGCACAAATAGCCAGAGTTTGGTGATGATAAGAAGGAAATCCTGGTTGCAGGTTCATTTTGATTTTTGTCGTGAACAATGCATGGCTCTGTAAAGGTAAGCGCTTTGAAAGTGCTCTGGTTTAACCAGTGTAACATTTCTGTATACTTATATTTAACGATGCCAAAAATCTTGAAAAAACTTTTACTCCAAAATAAAATTTTTGATCGTGTTGTACACCTCAACCAAATATTGGGGCAATTGCAAGCGAATGGCAAGGTGTACCTGAGCGAAATATTGGTGCAATGGTGAGTGACTGGCAAGAAGTTGACCATATCGATTACAGCGGTAGTAGCTACTTGTTGACGACACGGTCGCGTGACCAGACCCTGTACGGCTGTACTCTCTCACTTCTACTCGTGGCACTCACACGGTGCCACTTATTCATTTGTTGCTGATGGAGACTTTTGTGGCAGTGCAACTTTTATTGCCTTATGTGATATATGGTAATGGCTTTCTAGCTCAATTATAGTAAGAATTTGAGTGAAATTTGCCCAACAAATATGAAATTAGCTTTAGAGAAACAGGAAAGGGAAAGTTAATTGTATCAAGCACGAGTCTGAGTTCTCAGCTTCTCCAGCGCGCTGTTGCGAGGCGAAAGCCAGGATGTCTTGGCAACAGTGCCGTGTGTGTGTGTGTGTGTCCGCAGTGTGTAGTTTGGGGCACAGTCAGCATTGTGTCAAAAGGTGTTGGCTCATTGTGTATCATAGTATTGTCGCCTGATGTTGTGTTATGCTACGGGCTGCAGGTTTCCTTGAGTAGGCTACTCTGGTTTATTTGTAGTTCAGTGCTTCTCAATACAAACTAGATTCCCTCCCCCCCCAATTTCACTCCTTTTGGGTTTCGGTTAACTTTAGTTACTCAGAGGTCCATATTAGGAACATCATAACTTGCAGAGAACACAAGGAAAAATCTTTAGCTAACGTAGTTGAATAGCTCAGCCGAACCCGTTTGCTTGTGGACACCAATGATAAAACTTTTTCATTCCAAGCAGAACAAGACCTCTTAGTAATGGCTCCTCAGGGGACGGAGGTTGGGCCGTAGGCCATGGGGTTAGGTTAGTTAGATTTGCACATCCTGTTATGGGGAGCAGCGATCACAGGAGCCCTCTATAGTTTATCATGGTCTTAGCTAAGCCGTCAGGACGTCTTTCCTGCGTGCTCGTTTTACTTTCTTCTGCTTTCATACTCTTACTGAGGCGTGTTGCAATCAGGCCTTCGGTGTTACATGTGCTACACCGGCCTCCAATGCTACACAGGTTGGGTAACATCGGGTGACACCGAGAAAAACCCTTCTAAATTTTAGGGTTATGAGCTGGGCATCACCGCCTTTGTTTACAAATATTGACTATGATACTCGATAACTATAATTACAAAATGTATAACTGCCATTATATTGCTTGAATTTTAGCATGTGAAGCTCTTTTTTGTAGTTTTCTTAACTTTTTATGCTAAAATACAGCCAAAATAAGGCTCCGCCAGAAATGTATAAGTTCAAGCTTGCCGAAAATTCCGAAACTCTTTGTTCGAGCGCTGAGATCGCACGTCGCATTCACTGCTACATGGGTAACACTGTGAGGGTTACGCCGGCCTCTGATTGCAACACGCCCCTGTGATACTTTCCTCTGTTCTTCCTCTTCTCTCTCAACTTGCTTTTCCCATGCGCATTGATCTTGTGTGGGAACACCCTAGTGCATGAAGACAATATTTCAATTGATATACTGGACGTCCTTTCTTCCTCTGCGAAATTGCATCTATTGTGTATACGGAGGATTAAACTACTCAATATAATAATCTTGCCAATGGAAACAAAACCATTTCTGCCTGAGGCATTTGTCACATTCATAGTTGTTGGAGAGTTGTCTGCTTATGCGATGTTAAGTGCAAAGAACTTTTTTGTTTTCTCCACCGAATGTATTGATTAAACCTCTAGGTCAACAATTACACTAGGATTTATCGGTGCGTTTTACACTGTTTGGTCTCCCAATGGAGCCAAAAGATGGAAACTCTGAGTGACGAGTATGTAATGGGTATCCGGCGGATGTCTCGAAATACCATCGATCGGCTGCTTCTTTATATTTATTCATAGTACGTATTTGTATTGGAAAATAGAAACCTGATAGAGTAAAATCAGCAATAGTTTCAGATTGTAGACCAAGTACCTACTATATTGTTTGTACCATGGCACCTAACCGGCAAGTAAAATGATTGATTACTGGGTGGTAATATCATTTACGTATTGTATTCATCGGGTAAAAAGATGTAAATGGCACGCCTAAAGCGAAACTGCATTGTAGATAATTATTCATATGATTCCTCTTTTAGTTGTTTGAGGGAGGGGAGAATGAAGAGCGTGATAAATGCCATCTACCGTAGTGACATGCTCCGTGTCTGCCTCCGTTTCAGATCACATAATACCTTCCGTGTCTGCCTCCGTTTCAGATCACATCAATACCTTCCGTGTCAGACTCCGTTTCAGATCACATCAATACCTTCCGTGTCAGACTCAGTTTCAGATCACATAATACCTTCCGTGTCTGCCTCCGTTTCAAATCACATCAATACCTTCCGTGTCAGACTCCGTTTCAGATCACATCCAATACCTTCCGTGTCAGACTCCGTTTCAGATCACATAATACCTTCCGTGTCTGCCTCCGTTTCAGATCACATCAATACCTTCCGTGTCAGACTCCGTTTCAGATCACATCAATACCTTCCGTGTCAGACTCCGTTTCAGATCACATCCAATACCTTCCGTGTCAGACTCCGTTTCAGATCACATCAATACCTTCCGTGTCAGACTCCGTTTCAGATCACATCAATACCTTCCGTGTCAGCCTCAGTTTCGCACTAGTTCCAATACCCTGCGTATCCCTTATTTCGAACCAGCTCCGAAACTCTTCGTGTTATTAACGCTTTCGAACCAGCTGCAGTACCCTCAGTGTCAGCCTCTGTTTCGGACCAGCTCCAATGCCCTCCGTGTCAGCCTCCATTTCGGACCAGCTCCAATGCCCTCCGTGTCAGCCTCCATTTCGGACCAGCTCCAGGTCGAGCAGCCTGCTGCCTCTATAACGGCTCCCGCTCCCAGTTCCGGGCTGTCAAGGCGGGGGTTCCTCAGGGTTCTGTCATTTCGCCCTCCCTGTTCAACCTCTACGTCTCTGACTTTCCCA
>LQNS02276498.1:5801940-5816577 GCA_001587735.2 Parhyale hawaiensis | reverse complement strand
GGCTCCAATGCCCTCCGTGTCAGCCTCCATTCGGACCAGCTCCAATACTCTCCGTGTCAGCCTCCATTCGGACCGGCTCCAATACTCTCCGTGTCAGCCTCCATTCGGACCGGCTCCAATTCCCTCCGTGTCAGCCTCCATTCGGACCAGCTCCAATGCCCTCCGTGTCAGCCTCCATTTCGGACCAGCTCCAATGCCCTCCGTGTCAGCCTCCATTTCGGACCAGCTCCAATACTCTCCGTGTCAGCCTCCATTCGGACCGGCTCCAATGCCCTCAGTGTCAGCCTCCATTTCGGACCAGCTCCAATGCCCTCCGTGTCAGCCTCCATTCGGACCGGCTCCAATGCCCTCCGTGTCAGCCTCCATTCGGACCGGCTCCAATACTCTCCGTGTCATCCGCCTTTTCAGACCAATTTTCCGCACCGTTCAGCTCCGCAGCTATAGTGAGCAGAGCTCTCCCCGCAGGGAAAGCTACACCGCCAACGTTTTTATTATTGAGTGCAGCACAACCCGCAGTATCGGAGCCAATAGGTCAGGTAATGACATTTACGGCTGGTCGGCGAGAAATTAGTCAAACACTGGCCCAATACCGCCACTGGAACCGGTCACCAGTATCGAAAGAGACTCCCGTTCTGCAACTGGCTCCGTCTCTTCTCTTTCCGTTGCTCACCTTATTGGCATGGTAGTCTCTTCTAACATTATGTTTTTGTTACATGATGGAGCTGTACATTCATCTGTATGACTACTTTGCCAGGTTCGAAAACTTTCCAAATTGGCATTGTTGCACACTGTGACTCTCTTTCAGACTCTTATATCCAGTTGCATCATATTCGTAATTTGGTCGACAATATTTTGATTTGTTGTTCATATGTCAGCGAACATCGTATCCCTGGTGCAGAAAATGTAACGAATCTATTACGGGTCATAAAACTGTTGTGATGGACCAAATGTTTCACATTTGTCAGCATAGTCTGTACTTATTTTTGTTGAATTCGTCGTCCAACATCATACACCTTCACACACACTCTGTCTGTATGTATTAGAACATTCATTATCGCCGCACCCCGAGGGCACCACATCGGACCTACATAGCGTTTTGACCGAGATATTCAGAACACTTCTGCTGACGAGCATTTTGTAGACTGTGGCTCGATTTGCCATTGTGTGCCACCGACAGCCTGTTGAGCAGGACTCTGCCATTGTGCGGCACTGGTGCAGCATCGGACCGACAGCCTGTTGACAATGACGTCGCCATTGTGTGGCACTGGTGCGGCATGCATCAGACCGACAGCCTGTTGACAATGACTTGGCCATTGTGCGGTACTGGTGCGGCATCGGACCGACAGCCTGTTGACAATGACTTGGCCATTGTGCGGTACTGGTGCGGCATCGGACCGACAGCCTGTTGACAATGACTTGGCCACTGTGCGGCACTGGTGCGGCATCGGTCCGACAGCCTGTTGACAATGACTTGGCCATTGTGCGGTACTGGTGCGGCATCGGGCCGACAGCCTATTGACAATGATTTGGCCATTGTGCGGCACTGGTGCGGCATCGGGCCGACAGCCTGTTGACCAGGACTTTGCCATTGTGCAGCACTGGAGCAGCATCGGACCAATAGAGCTTCAGCAACTATAGTTCGGTCTCAGGACCCAGGGCCAAGGGAGCAGGCGCGACAGCCCGACAAATTGAGCTAATATCGAGCTAATGAACTTACATCAGCACAGTTCTAGCGCTACTATTGCTGCTGCTGAACTTGTGCTCCTGTTCATCTGCGCTGTGCGTGCGTTCATGTTTGCGTGCTAGGGTATGTTTGCAATCTCGCTGTAGAAGCAGATGTGTTCATTATTTCCGCCAAGAAGATTATGGGTTTCTTGGTGTTCGTCTGTCTGTCCTCAACTTGAGTGAAGTAATTAATCGCGCATTTTTATAAGATTTTCAGGGACTATTAGACACGTCAGAAAAGACTGATAATTAACTTTTGGTGAAGATCTGATCAGCTGTTTGCCTATTTGTTTGATTGTTTAATAGTCGATTTGTTTTTGGCAATACGTCGCGAAAACGTATAAAGGGATCTTCATAAAATTTGCAAGAACTGTTAGGAATGTTGCACAGAACAAAGGATCAAATTTTTATGATGATCTATTCGCCTGTCGCACTCTTTGTCTCTATGTTTTTTTCATCAATTGTCATAAATCAAAAAGTAACGAACGCATCTTCATGAAATTTGCAGAAACTTTTAACAGTGCTGCAAGAAACAAATGACCTAATTTTTGTAATGACCTGTTTTGTCAGCTTGTGTGTTTGTCTCTGTTTCTTTTCTGCTTGTCATTAACATAACTCGAAGCGTTATTGATGGATCTTCATGGAATTTACAGGAACGGCAAAGAATATTACAAACACATGATAAAGTTTTAGTGATGATCACAGAAGAATTCCTGGATTCTGATCGAATTTAAATTTTCGTTAGTACTGCATTTCGTGGAGGAGATCTGCGCTCTGAGTGTTTCTCTAGTTAAGATGTGTGATCATGTTTATGTGTGTGCGCGTGTGTAGCCGTGAATTTGTGTTTGTGCGAGTATTTTTGTGCATGTATTGATATATTTAGCTGTAATTTTGTATATGAATATATATACACGTCCACTTCAAGTAATGAGTCTCAAATAAAAAGGGAAACCGTTATTTTGAATGAAAATTATTTTGTAATTCTTAAAGACCAACGTCGATTCATTCTTTTTCTATCCGATATCTCAGCTTACGTTGGTACTCCGTCCATCGTTCGCACCGACAACGGGAAATCTCCATTATCGTATTCCCGAATAGCGTTGAATTCAATTAACGTAGTCACAGTTTTGATAACAAGACCTCGAATAGCATGACAATTCAATGCGATGACCGTCGTTAACTCTTTACCGGATGACTGGGAAACGCTCTCTTGAGAACAGCATTATGGATGGGAACCATATATGGTCGCTTGCCCGGTAAAAGTTAACCGTTCCGAATTCTCTTCATATAAAAATGTTTGATGAATTAGAAGGTGAAACTACAATACATGTAGCCAGCACAGCGTCACTGTGTAAATTCCTAGCTAAATAATGGAAGCTGAACTGCTTTCCAATGATTACCTCCGCCAAAGATGTTATCTTCTCGTAGGGTTTGTCTGTCTGTTATCCTGTTTGTCTATCGGTCTGTCTGTCAAAAAGATAACTGAAAAAGTTATGAACGGATTTTGACGAAATTTATAGGGATTTTTAAGTATGTTTGAAGGAACAGATGATTACTTTTGGTGAAAATCCGTTCATTCGTTTGTGTGTCTGCCTCATTTTTCTTAATGCCATAACTGATAAAGTTATGAACGCATTTATAAAATTTATACGAGTTGTTAGCTATATCGAGAAGAGTAATCGACTAAATTTTTGTGATGATTTGTTTCTTCGTTCGTTCGTTAGTTGTCATTGTTTTTAAGTTTATGTTAGTTAGCAATAACTCAAAAGTTATAAATGGATCTTTATGAAATTTACAGGAGTTGTTAGTAATGTTAAAAGACATGAATAATTAAATTTTGGTGGTGATCGGTTAATCTGTTTGTGAGCTTGACCAATGTTTGTCAGTATGTTTGTTAGCAGCGTAACTCAAAAAATTATCAATGGATCTTCAAGAAAAATACTGAAGCAGTTAATACTGTTAAAAGGCACAAATGATTATATTTTGGTGTTGATACCAAGAAAATCTTGGTCCCAGCACCAATTTGATTTTTTCGTTACCGTTGCCTTGCTTCTCAGAGTGCTCAACTTGTTAGATACTAAATGAGACTATTATTTCAAAGGTTTTTTTATTTATCCCTTCCAAATGTAGTTGTGCTCCTCCGCCGTTTGCCGCACCATATGGCGTCCCTAAGCTTTGAGTCCCGTCAAAAAATTCCCAGCGATTGTAGAGCTGCAGCTACATCAGCAGCTCAGGTGAACATCACTGCTTTAAATTCCAGCCAAGCGATAGACTTGTGAACACATTCTGCTTCTCTCCACAGCCTCTCTTTTGCTTACTGTTGTGTAGACGCCGTCATTTGAAGCAGAGTGTGCTTTTGCTCAAGGCGGGACACCACAGTGTCACCTAAATACTTGAGTACAGTTCGTTAGACTGTTTTGCCCGTGGGCTATAGGTCCAGCGTAGTTTCAAACTTACGTTTAAGCAATGCTGTTCCTGTAAGAAATGTAGGTCAACTGCTCATATAATATTCTTCAACCAACACTTCGTCCTATACATCAGTCTACTTTGAGCGATATTAAATTAGCAAAAAAAATGAAAATTATCTTTTGAAAATGCCCATGGAAAGAAGCTACGCGTTCTTTTCGTGTAATCTCTAAATGTAATCTGTAAGCCACCTGAACATAAGAAATAACTCGGCCCCACGATGACTGGATCCCTCGTGCAGTTGTTGTGCTCTTATTCGTTTGGAAAGTAGGTCTTCCCAATTCAAGTAACTGATTTTATGCTAACTTTGACAGTAGATAAAATTTTGTCAAACCTTTGGACCAGGCTACTAAAGATGCCAGCTAAAGGCGAGTTCACACGATAGTCAAATGGTCGAGTGTCGGCAGGTAATTGTTTAAATGTTCTATTCAGCCTTGAGAAATGCACTAATGTGTTAGCCGTCCAGTTAGTTTGCCCTGCAAGTGTCACGAGTAATATCTCGGATATCTGTTGAAATTCAAAGGGAATTAGAACATAGCTGTGCGTGCTTGTGTACTTTAAACATACGCAGCTACGCATTCGTGCGCAGAGTCAATGACACTCCTTCATTCGACTGTCTTGTGAGCCCTGCTTTATAATGCAGAATTTTCTACGCACTTATCATGACAATAATATATTGGTGGAGGTGACTAAGATGCGTATGGTGTCGGAAGGGTCAATAGCAGTCTTATACTAAGCCAAGAATGTTATAGAAATGTCTTAATGATCGACTTATTTTATAATATTCACACAGATGTTAAATGGACTTTATGTTTTTTTTTTTTTGTTTGCACTCCAATTCCTGACTTGTTGCTTCATTACGCAGGATCCTCTATGGACGGCTTTCTATTTTTTTCTGCATGAATAATGCCTTTTACTTCTCTCCATATTAACAGTCTGGAAAGTTAACATTGCTACACGAAATTAATTGCATTAAGGCTAATGATAAATAAGAAGTATCAGCTACTTAGTTTTAGCTTCCCTGCCCTACGGCTTTTCATTCGGAGGCATTACGGCCAATGGTTCAGAACCACTTATTGCAGAAGTTACGGTTAGCGGCTCTACAACCCTTTCAGTTATTAATATAAGTATAAAACTTTGTTCTCAGCAGTACTGCAAGACACTATTGCTGTTGTTTTCTAGTACTTGTGAGATCGTTTTTATAATTAAAAGGGGAACGCACCATGGCTCAGAATTTTCGGTTTGATAAGTTTTTGTTTTAGAACTAAAAGGGCACTGACCCTGGCTCGAAATTTTCGGTCTGATGACTGTAGAATCTCGCTGGCCGCCAGCAAATCTTCTAAAAAAACGTAAGAAATAAAAAAATACCACAATAGGCATGCACACATCACTGTAAATAAGGGTTCTCTACACTTCAGCATTGTTTTCTAATTCCTGATGAATAAACCTATAAAGCTGATGAGGCGAGTTAGGTTCCTTCCGGTTCAACATTGCAAACTAATAACTAACAAGAACGTATACCTCCGCCAACCAATGCATTGTTAACACAAAATTTACATTGGTCCCGAATTAAGGAATTCCTTTCGATCGTCACCAAAAACTGGTCAATTGTAGTCCCTCGAGTATTGTTAACAATTCGTTTTTGTTGATGATCCATTTATAACTTTTTGAGTTACATTGCCAAGAAAAAACAGATAGACAAACAAGCAAACGGTTGAATGGGTCATCGCTAAAAGTTAATCGTTTGTTCCTCTTTACATAGGTACTGTACCTAATAATCCCTGTAAACATCATGAAGATCCGTGTACAATATTTTGAGTTTTCTTCGGGACAGACAAACGCCGACAAAAACGTAACCCCTTGGGCGGAGGTAATTAACGAATGTGTCAACAGTCGAGCTCAAGCAGCTTTCCAACTCCAGCTGTCATCTAAAACTTATTTTACATTTTGTCGGCAAAATTCTGTCCGAACTAACATCGTTACTGATAGCATTTGTTTCTGTGGGGCTGAACTTTAAAATGCAAAACTTTTATAAAGCGAGAGTATTAGTCACAGCCTCGGTGTTTTTGCAAGAAAATGCCGGAGATCCCGTACTGGAGAAGTTTCCTCGTGTAAATCTTAAATAAGTATGAGAGAAAGTTTCTAAATTATAGGCACAGTGCTTGGAGGCTTATCAACTTTATTACATAAAGAAATATACTAATAACAATATAGAGCCGTCTTACTAGCTGCCATGTCTCGAACTTCAGGAGCAAAGATTGCTAGTGGTGTCACTCGTGTTGTGCTGGCGGCTAAATGATACGCCCTCTGTTCTGAAATAGTTGTTCCACAACCGAAAGTTCATTTGCTAAGAAATTCTGGTTTAATGAAAAAGACGCAAGGGACACCTTGTCCAAAAAGTTTGACAAGTTCATCCCCTACATTAGCCCCGATGGATGCTTCCCGCTTGTTCTTTTTGGTATTTATTTTATCCAGTGAAACAATAATATCGGAACAACATGAACAATATTTGGGAACAACTGTTTCGGAATGAAGGGAGTGTTATCGTTTATCAGTTGACGGGCAAGACACTTATTGTGGAACGTTTCAACTTAATGTCTGTTTTATCCTTTTTCCGCTAGAATAGCATTATTTAACACGTGCTCCGCACAGCATATTTTAACTGTGCCTTTGCGAAAAACTTGGCAGTATTCTGCACGTGTCGTGCATTTTATGTTGTAATCTCACTTTCCCTATGAAAAAAAAAAAAATCTTGCTGGCCACGTGCCGTGCGTGGTATTTTATATTCAAAAGTTAACATTTGCAGCGCGCAACTGTTTATTACTTACCATAAGTCTACGGTTATTACTTCAAAAATTTCAGTATCTTTTTCAAGCGGTTTATTCGCTATTCCTTAGATAAACTGCAATATCTTGGTATCCAGTACACAAGTATCTCGTTTCTCAAATATAATTTTTCCCTTACATGTGTACCGGTTGCTAAAAGTTTTTTGAGTGCTCGTGATTGGGCGATAAGTTGAAAACAGTATTGGCAAATCAGGCTTTCGAGTACAGCATATACAACACAGTTAGTATTCATTAGTTTTTCATGCTTCACGAACTTTTGCTTTCAACTAACAGTTTGTTCGACTGGTAGGTAGTTCAACTAGCGGGATCACCACTGTATTCGGTCACATATTGGAATAGCATCAGTGTTGGTCAATTAGGGAGGGACACTGACCAAGACAGTATGCATCTCTCGCACCCTCCAATTAGCTGAGTCTGTAATGGCCATCTCATAATGACCTGATGCTGAGGAGCTGTTCATAAGTTCACAGTTATACTATTATATTATAACGATAATTATGTAAACATGGTGTTGATAACGTCAATGTAGCGATGATAATGTCATCATAGCAATGATATCATTGGACCGATGATGATGATGATGAAATTACGGCAATGATAATATGGTAGTGACAACAGAGCCGGTGTAGGAATGATAATGCCTTAATAGCGATGTACTAATAGGAGCGCTGTTATCCAAAGCCCCTTATAATGTTTTCCTACAAGTAACCATGAGCACCCTAAGTTGTGCTGCAGGATTAAGTACCTAGTTTTAATTCCTGTGTGTTGTGAAGAGTCTTACCCCCTCTCCCAAAGCAGACTGTAGACTACTGTTTCCCAATAATATTCTTTATTTTCTTCCCATTGTTTTCCGACCTCTTACTATGATGCACCGTCAACCCCAGCGTATAGGTTCCCTGTTATTTGATCCATGCTCCAGGCGTCTGGCTTTTCTCTCTTGAAATGTTTTAGCGATGATTAAAGCGGTGGCACTTCATATGCTATTGTACAGTCATGGAACGTTCTTGAGCTTGGCAAGCACTCTGAAATGTGCTCCTGTGGAAGTGTAGGTCGATATGCGACATCCTCAAGATGATATGACATGCATCATTTATGCTGCAGTAGTCAACCCTCTACCGCCAGGTGTATAGAGAACGTGTCAGACAGTGATATTCCTATGAGAAACCGAAGTTTAAGTAGTTGTTATAGGGTCAAAATAGATTTTCGTTTTAACATATACGAGGCCCTCGGAATCGTTCCGCACTAAGCGTCTTAGTCAACGTTACTCATCAGTAAATTATTGCTTTGATGCGCGTGTGTATCAGGAGCTAATAGAGGTATCTTATTTTAATGCTATATATATATATTTAGCATTATCGTATTCATTTGCATCGTGATGGAAGGGAAAGTGGGGAATCGGGAGAGTGGCTTTCGTAGCACAAGGACAGGTTTCTGTTTTGGGTGCATTTGTACTTCCTGATCTCTAATTGGTCCAAATTCCAGACACTCTTCTTAGTTAGTCTCAGGATATTTATGTCAACCCTTCACGTTCACAAAAAACCTGACTACTGCAAGTAGTGGGTAATGTAGCGAAGTAGTTCTTTTTAAGGGTAACCTTCCCTCGCGGCTCCCCTCGCGCGTGAGCTTCCGGTTTATAACGGCCAATGCACTACCAGCGTAGTGGGGGTCTGGGGGGGGGGCGAAAACCGGAGTGGGCGGGGCCTGGGAAACCGGAAGTAGGTGGAGCCGGAACCTACCCTCAAAAGCGGATATTTCGGTGCTCTACCCACTACTACTGCAATCGTCATAAATGCCATCACTTTAAGGTTCAGCCGTAACCAGCAAGATAGCCGTCGACAATAGTGTTCCTTCAGAGAGGCGTTTACTAGCCAATTGCATTAGAGTTAAGAAGCTAGTAGGTTAGAGTTTAGAGCAGCCTGCGTCTGAACGATATGACTTCAGTGATGCTTTTTTGCTTGCCCAGCCTATCTAAAGGGCGTTATACTATATAATAGGACGGTATTCTTACTTAGGCCTTCTGGACGTTCGTGCCCTCTTTGCTTTTTTCAATTTTGGTACGTCTGGTAATGATGCTTACGTTCCTTTCTCCCTCGTTTTCCAAACTTTCTGTGCCCATACCTTTGATACAGTATGTAAACAATCTCGTGCTTAAGTTTTACAATTGCATCACTATATTCTGCGCCACTTTTTCTTCCATCCTTGAAACTCAGCATTGTGTCTTCATAATCGTCGCATCGTCAAATTTTTAATCATTCCTCCTGGCAGTGGGACTTTTATAGGCAGTATATTGCCACACCATTGACGTACCGGGCCTGAGGATTCAGTACTCTGCTTCCAGTTTGGGTGATGTTCCACAATGGAATCGTACAAGTCTCGGACCCGAGCACTAGGAGTCACGCCTTCAAATTCGGACCATATCCCGGTAAGAAATCTTGAAAGAAACCCGGGCCCGAGGGTTCAGTGCCCTGTCTTCCTGTTCAGCTCATGTCCCACTATGGAAATCGTGGAAGAGTCCCGGGCCCAAAGCCGCTGTCCTGGGACGAGACTCGGCCTCTGAATAATTCTGGACTGTGGCTGAATGAAAGCAAATCATTCTTTTGAAGACATGAATGTTGATGTGACCTCTGCCAGCGGTGCTTTGTATTCCGCACCCGGTCTGCTGTTTTTTAAGCGAGGCGCGCCTTCTGTGCTGTAAGGGGTGGGGGGGGGGTTATTGTACAGAAATGTCTTCTTGTAATACGTAGTGCTCCACACCGTTACGAATTCGCCAAGACAGATAATTAGTTCATCCGGTGTTTCTTTTCTATGCAATTTTCGTAGTTCTGTGTTGAAGAATATTTGCTTAATTTGCGTACCATAAGCTCAGCTTAGGTAAAATTTGACCGAGAGATATAAATGAAGTTCAATATCCATGTAACCGGTCGCATGGCGTCTTCAAAGCTTGGATTATTAATTTTGCATAGCAATGGAAACGTTGCCGTTTAACAAATTAATATCTTGTATCTAGTACTTACAAGAGGAAGGTGAGACCAAGCATCCCGCCGATACACTTTGTATTAAGATACCGTGGGGAAAATAAGCTACCTCGGCATCCGGCCAGCTCAGTTGACGGATTCGATGAATAAGATTAGTATAAATTATTATGTAGTTGTCACTGTTGTTTGTTCTCAGTGCACTTGCAGCGTTCCCTTTCGATAATTCTTTGGTACCATACTTGTCCTGCTTATACAAAGCTACTGTACAGTTTTTCTTACAGGATAAATGTATTATTTTTTTTTTTGCAGATATACAGACACGACGGTAAATTACTACAGGAGTAAGAAAACGAATCTTTGTTATAACATTGCCGGATTAGATGTGACTTGGATACCTTGTGTTGTGTTGAAAGGGAGGAGTTCGACATGTAACCCGAGTCCCTTCTACTTAAATGCGATAGCGTAAGAGTATATCATGGATAGGGTACGTGCGTAATCGTAACTATTGCTAACTGGCATCGCTTGGTGGGACCATTAGTCCTTTTTTTAATATTGTTATTCTTTCGATGATCAATTTTCAACTTGGCAGCTAAGGGGGTTCAATAGACGGCACTGTGAATATGCTGTTAAGATTGTATCTTCTTCTGTATTGTCTGGTACCCCTCCCCCATGGTGGGGTTGAACTGTGCTGTAAAAGATGTTGCAGAAAATAGGGATTTGACAGTCACATGTTATAAAATAATATAGGGTACGTCAGTAAACACTGCAAGCAATATAATGATATTGGATTACGCATGCACAGGCACATCACCGGCAGGGTTATTTTCTATCTGCACGGAAGTATTCTGCTCAAGAGAAGGACGTAAAATTATGGATTTATACTGTAGGAATTAAGAAAAAAAGCGGACACAGCTCCTCACGATACCATTACAACGGTCTCCCTCATAGTCCAGGCTCTAGGGAGGTGTCTGTATACATTTCTCTTTCACGGCTCTACCATGTATCTTCCTATTCCATATGATGAGGACATTAAAAAAAGTTGGGTAGAACTTTCGTAACTGGTATATTTTTGAGGGTGGGGCATGGGAGGCCCAAAATTGCCAATTGCAGACTGCTTGTTCTGATACTTGCTCAGAATATGTATTTTGGAAAAAGAAACATATTTTGTTGATACAACTTTTTTAATTTAGGCCTTAATTTTTGAGCTAATGGGGTTTATATATAAATATTTATGTATATTTTGAAATTTTAAACGAATAGAACTCAATTAGTTTTCTTGCTAGAATAAAAACAATGACAGTTTTGGAATCCTTGAAACATTCCTAACGAAACTATAGAGCTGGATTTTCTATTTTTTTCCCTCATAATATTTTTTATCACAGCTAGATTCTCGATTTTCTATTTCGTTGCGATCGCTAAAATACAGGGAAAAAACGATCAAGGGATTCGGTTTTGAGTTATGGGAACAAATATTATGAGGGCAAAAATGGATAATCCAGCTCTATAGTTTTGTTAGAAATGTTCCAAGGATTCCAAAACTATCATTGTTTTAATTCTAGCATGAAAACTCATTGAGTTTTTTGTTTGAAATTTCTAAAATATACATCTATATTTATATATAAACCCCATTATCTAAAAAACTAAGGCCTAAATCAAAAAAGTTGCCTGAACAAAATATGTTTCTTTTCCAAAAGTACATGTTTTGAGCAAGGTTCAGAACAATCAGTCCACAATTGATCATTTTGGCCCCCCCATGCCTCCCCGCAAAAATGTACCAGTTGCGAATGTTCTACACAACTTTTTTTAATATCCTCATCATATGGAATAGGAACATACATGTTAGACCCGTGAAAGAGAAATGTACACAGACACCCCCCCTAGAGCCAAGCCTATCAAGGGATAGCCTATAGCCATGATGAGCCACAGGGCTAGGCTAGTTGACTCGTCACTCTTGTGTTAATGGTTAGTTAGATTTGCGGTTAGGTATCGCGCCCCTGGGGAGCATACAGGGTTCCCTTCAGGGTATGTTTTTCGTGTCCACTATCCGTCCTTCTATTTTATATTCTTATTGATGGCCTTTTGTTTTGTTTTCCTCTTCTTTCCCGACTTGCTACGCCCATGCGCGTGGATCCAGTAAAGGAACACCCTCCCCCTCACTTTCCCGTGTATGGATTCTAAGCGTCTCTCGACATAATACATGTCTCTTACTTTCCTCTCTAATATGCCGATGGGAGTTACCGGGGGTACTTCAATCAACATTTACTTCTGTCCATTAAAACTATTACGAATCGGAAAAGTTGTTCAAATTGTTAACGATTTAAATTTAGTTTCGGCAAAATACGAGAATTATTCGGAAAAGCTTGCGTTCTCCGATCCAACGTCGATGATGATCAAAATCTGTGAAATATAATCGATGGAATTTATTTTGGATGTATGTACTTAGAAATATTCCGGAGAAAACGACTAAAAACATTGTGATACATATCGAATTAGAAAAGCGTAATTTTCATCTTAAGAACCAGTTCAACGGGTACAAACTTGGAGAGCTGTTAAGGTAATTAAAAACTTAATAAGAGTTGGAAATAGCCACGGAACCTAATCTTCTCAAGTGTCGTTGGAGAGCTCAAACCATCGAGTTGCTGCTTGGTGCAGGGTTTCCACTGTTCGCAGGAACGCAAGTGGAATCTGATATCCAGTAGACGGATGCCAGCGCAGCAACGATATCACGCCGATGCCGGAGTTCACCTTTTCAGGCTTACTGAAAAGCTTGCGGATGCGCGAACATGCGCTCTGTTCATTGTTACACTAATAAAAAAAAATATATATATATATTTAGGAAATTAAATCAACCTTTGCTGAACGAATAACACAGCTGTGACCCTATATGAGTGGTCTTATAATCTTCGATTGATCACTTTTGAATGATCTTGCAAATGAAAACTCATACATGCTATTGATCTGTTGCTCGTAACTCAATAGTGAAATTGGAATCTATCGACATACTATAGTTACCTTGCTTTTCCTCACTCGAAACGCCCCTAAAGTTACTAGGGAAGCTTAAACTAACATAATATAATAATAATAATTTTCTGGTAAAAGAATATGAAGATACCACAAAAAACTGTCGTAATTGAATCACTAAACTCTGACTTCCGAAATTTAATTTTGTAATTTGTCGTTTTTCTGCTTCGTAATTCACTGCATGCATCCAGGTTGAAGTTCCGATTTGACGTCGAGTGTTTGTGTGCATAAATAGCTCGAGGTGTCCCGGTTCGAGTCCGGACTGGACACCTAGTATTTATTTACGTCATTAGTCATTCGAGGTGTCCCGGTTCGAGTCCTAACTGGACCCATAGAGTTTATTCGCGCCATAAGTGAGTGCAAGTGTCCCGGAAGACTGCGAGGAGCGCCAGCAGGCAGGGCGGGCGGGCTGCACCGAAGTGTCCCTGATTGCATTTGCATGGATGAGCTGCGTGCTGCCAGCAGCGGCCGGCGCACCGCCTTCAAAATTTGCCGGAGCGGCGGCGTCATGCAAATATGGACCTGGCTGCTGGCCTGCTTGTGGAGTGGCAAGTGGGGGAGTGTTGCTGCTGGGGGAGTGTTGCTGCTGGGGGAGTGTTGCTGCTGGGGGAGTGTTGCTGCTGGGGGAGTGTTGCTGCTGGGGGAGTGTTGCTGCTGGGGGAGTGTTGCTGCTGGGGGAGTGTTACTTCTGGGGGAGTGTTGCTGCTGGGGGAGTGTTGCTTCTGGGGCAGAGTGTTACTTCTGGGAGAGTGTTACTTCCGTTCACATTTCACAAGAGTTTACTTTATGCAAGAGTTACTGCATACGCAGTTTAGAAAGTAAGGACCATTGGCAATATTGTAATTTATGTCGACTGGGCCTCGGGTTGACCGCCACTTATGGAATCTAGAACTAGTTAGGAATGTAGCATTTTTAATCCAGTTTTGTGTAGGAAAATGTTATTTTCATGGAATTAGTTTGAAAACTTTACAATGCTACGTTCATTCAGGGCTCATATCGGGCTTTGCAAAAGTCTTGACCTGTTTTGTATTTTCAAAGTGTGAAACTCGTTTGAAAGACTTGATGAAATTTATTGCCAAACCTCCTTGAATTCATCGAAAATTGAACGATCGAGTCCGGCAAGCGTTTACCATGCAAGATCACAGTCCCAGATACCTGTGGCCAAAAAACGTGGATCTCTGCCGAGAGCCGCAAACGCCCCAGCGCAACAGGGAAATTGCAGCTCCCGAAAGTCAAATGCTTATGGCATACCTAAGTCCAACTCTGACCAGCCGCTACAAACCAGAATAACAAGAAGCAAGACAAACTCTGCGGGAAACGACCTGCTGTCCACCAAATAGACGCGGACGTGAATCATTCTGTTAACTATCAAATCGAAATACAAACCTCTTCCCCTGCTCAACTTCAAGCAGGCGCCCTGACTGGTCCTGGCACTACCCTCGATCGACCACCCCTTATCGTTTCTTGACAATCGGACTCTCCAAATGCACCATTAAACAAGAGGAGCAATGCAAACACCAGCGTCAAATTTTTATTTGGTAACATTCAGAGAATGATGAACAAGATGAACGAACTGCAAGCTATTGCAGCCACTCTAGCTTACG
>LQNS02276498.1:5762062-5784587 GCA_001587735.2 Parhyale hawaiensis | reverse complement strand
TCCTGTCCTCTATATCCTACTAACATAATGGCAATAGCTCATAGAGGGCCGGGGCGTATGTTCCGGTGTCTCTTTGGGAATGGGCCTATTGGTTCGTCTACTGCCGCCTATCTAATCTAATCATTTCTAAACTATTTCAGACAATATAATAACTGGTAACAGTGCTCATTTTTATACATTGTTGGCAATGGAAACAAAAAGGATAAAGATAGCAGCTCTCCTTCGTGCGGGTCACCAGAACGCGGACATTGTTAGGTTGCAGTAAGTCAGTTTGTCGACGGTGAAACGGGTCGAAAACAACCTTAAGAATAATGAAAGCCTCAAAGATCGACCACGTTCAGGCAGACCACAAGTTATTCAACGGAAGAATAGTCGAAGAGCCTTTGAAAATTATACGAAACTCAAAATGACTGAATTTATAAAGAAGAAGAAGATTTCTGTGTCAACCGTGTCAAGAGCTGTAAAGAGTGAAAGTGGAAAGAGGTTAAGGCGTCAGAAAAGACCGCTGCTAACTACTGACATGGTCAAAAAGCGCCAAGAGCGATGTTCCCGCCTTCTTAACGAAATGAAAAGTCATGGAAATCGAGTCATCATTTTCTCAGATGAGAAGTTTTTCACCGTGGATCCTGTCTTCAACAGACAGAACGATCGAGTTGTGAGCTTTGGCCAAGACATCTCTGATGTTCTTTATGTCTCCGCAACAAAGCATCCGGCCTCTGTGATGATGCTTGTCGTTGTGGCCTCCAATGGAGAAAAGATGCTTCCAGTGTGGTTTAAGGGCGGTTACAGGTTGACAGGGGCTGAATACAGGGATATCATGGCCACAAAAGTTCTTCATTGGATCAGAAAAATTGTCAAAGATGGAGATTACGTGTTTCAGCAAGATGGTGCCCCAGCGCACACGTCGAAAACTGGATGAGCCAAAACATGACTTTTCTGGCCCAAAGACTTCTGGCCCCCACAGTCACCTGATCTCAATCCTCTGGACTACAGCGTGTGGCTGCGTCTTGAGAGTAAAGCATGTAAAGATGGCCACAACAACATTGACGAGCTGAAAGCATCTGTGAACCGCACTTGGGCCCAGATGAAGAAGGACTACGTCCGTAATGTGTGTAAGGACTTCCGACCACGATTAAGGCGTGTTATTGCTGCCAATGAAGGTCCTATTGAATAGCAATGTTGTTTAAATCATAATAATCTAATAAATTACAAATCTTGTTTTATTTCATTATATACAAAGCTCTTACGAACTTCGGATGGCAAATTATTAAAACAGGTCAGGACTTTTGCAAAGCCCCGTATATATGGAGGATAGGCTATGAGCCATAGAGTTGCGTTATTTAGGCTCTTCAATCCTATCTAATGGAGACTTGCATCCAAGATTGTCCCCATAGGTTACCCTAGCTCAGCTAAACCTTTGGTAAGTACATATTTTTTTCGTGCCCACCTTTTACATGTCCATACTCCTGCTAATGGCGCTTTGTTCTGTTCTTGCGGGACTATCCATTCTTGCTCTTCCCAGGCTTGTCGATCCAGTATGCGTACTCTCTGGTGCATTGGTCTCACTATTCAACTGATCTAGGTAATAAAATCACGATAACACATTAATACGTTCACTACGCGACATATCATAATTATCTTTGCCGCCAACTTGGTTTTGTGATTTTTAACTGCAGATGCATTTTTTTTTTAGACCTATCACTTTATGCTGCAAAGACCTCACTCGGGACGTCTTCGCTTCGTATCTACATTACTTCCATTTCTATGCTCCTTGCGCTCTGTTCTTCCTCTTTTTTTATCGACTTGCTGTTCCATGCGCCTCTATCATGTATGTGTGTACATGTGCCTCTATCATGTATGTGTGTACATGTGCCTCTATCATGTATGTGTGTACATGTGCCTCTATCATGTATGTGTGTACATGTGCCTCTATCATGTATGTGTGTACATGCGCCTCTATCATGTATGTGTGTACATGTGCCTCTATCATGTATGTGTGTACATGCGCCTTTATCATGTATGTGTGTACATGCACCTCTGTCACGTATGTGTGTGCACCATCGTACGTGGGTTCCACGTTTTTTCCATCAACGTATTATATTTCCCTAGCCTCTGTCTCTGTTGGACCGCCTTTATGACGGGGACGGAGGTTTAAATTATTCAATATTCAATGCGCAGAATCGGACGTGTGTTTCTGCGTCAGCTGGGCAGCAGTGAGAGCAGGAGCTGGCAAGGATCTTAGCCAATTCTCGCCTGTTTACGAGATTTCGTGGGCAAATTTGGCGCAACAAAATCGCGAAGAAGCCAAAAAGTAGCAAGTTTCTTAGTAACTCCCAATTGCCTACTGAATTTGGTTTGTAATATAATTGCCGCAGCTGGTGCGCAAAGAGGTCGAAGACTGACCAGTTACTTCATAAATTCTAAATGGGTGAGCTTGGGTGTGGCTCGTGTCAAAAGTACACTGAGCAGGCGCCCTGTAGTCCTTAGTGATGGCGCCTCGCCCCCAATCATCGCACCATACAGCGGCCCGCACGGCGGCACAAGTCATGTAACATTCATGCGATACAGGCGCTGGAGGCGCAAAATATTTATGTCAACATCTGCATTACTTGGACCCCAGGCCCCCTTGCTGCCGCTGCGCTCGTGCTGCCAAACTCGTGCTGCTGTAGCTGATGTTTGTAACTAACGTCAGTTTTGTTGTTAACTGACATACTATGTTGCTCACAGACTTCTTTGTTTGCCACCATTTTAGGTCTTTCACTTTAGTTAACTGATACTGCATTTGTTGTTGGCCGACATACTATGTTGCTCACAGACTTCTTTGTTTGCCACCATTTTCATCGTTTTACTTTAGTTGAGTGACGTTGCAAGTGTTGCTACCCGACATAGAAATTATGGTATTGCTCATCGGCTTTTTGTATTGTTTTCAGGGGTGCACGTGTTCACAGTGTTTTGAGTTGTTTATTTACTGTTAATTGGCGCTACTTTAGTTGTTCTTCGATGTCACTGTACGCGTTTGTTCTGTGCGGTTAATGCAAGCCTGTTTGTAACGTGCGTTGCTTGAATATTGTTATTCGATGTTGTTCGTTCTTACCTGCATAGTGCAATTTACTTGCATTCTTTCTTGAGCGGTGCTTCACAATTACTGTCGGACTGTTTGCAGCCGCTGCTATTCACTGGTATCATACCCCCCAGGGGGCATAGGATGGCCCATAGGGTTAGGTTAAGTTCGCTCATCTTGCGCTATGGGGCCAGGCAACCCCAGGGGGCTCCAGTCGTGTCTACTCAGCCGTTCGCTAGGCCTTCGGGACGTCTCTCTTTCGTGCCCACTTTGCTCCCTTCTCTCTTTCATACTCTTCTTGCTCATGCTTTATTCTGTTCTCTTCTTTCCAGACTTATTTCCATGCGCGGTGATCCTGTGTGGTTCCCCGTTTCTCTTGGCATACTATATGTCCCTTGCTCATTCCTCTGTGATATCGTTCTGCTCGGAAACGGAGGCTTAAACTTCCTAACTATGACTAACTGGTATTTTATTTACGTGTTTACCCACATTTTGTAACAATGCGCGACGCTTGTGTTTCTCTCCGAAGTTTGTGTCGCTGCTCTGCGTTTTGTGAAGTTTGTCTCAGCTTGTGCTGTTTACTAGGTTGGGCTTTGTCTTGTTAACCGAAGTTTCCTGTTTTCTATTAATGTTTCGTCTGCTGTCGGGCGTTTTGTGTTGCTCACCGAGTTTTTTTTTTCTTGTTGTTGTTCCTCCCTACCGTTTCTTTATTCTACTCGACTTTTGTTGTTCTTGCTATTAGTTACCAGCATTTGCGACATTCACTGTCAAACTTTTTATCTTTGATTTTACCCAGTTACTTTCAAATGACTGATTTATGCGATTGTTTGCAATGTGTGCTTCTTACACATTTTGCTTTCGATTCTTACCCCGCACTGGGTGTTATTTACAAGCATCGCAGTGTTGCATTGCAGCTTCTGAATGGATGCTACTCGCATTTCATATATTATTCCTGTTGCTAAATCAGCTCTGTGAAAGTCGGTTGTGTGTGTTTGCTACGTCAACTAACAGATTGAACAAAAATTAATAATGTATAACATTGATTTTTTAAAATTATTTTGGATGTACCATGCACCTGATAAATTTCACTTATACTGTAATTCAGTGAACCATAAACAATTGCAGGCAAATATGTTTAAATAATCTCGGGTGTATAGCTTAGCGCCTGACACGCTCCACTATGCCGTATATCACAGGAACACAAACTGTGCAAATGAAATAATTTTAAACGTATAATGTACCTGACTTGCCTTACTTAGGCGAGGAAATAAATCGTGGCCGCTCATTTTATGAAATAATCCCATACATAGCGTGTTTTAATGCTGTAATCTACAAAATATCACCGTTTACTACACGCGAGTACCACAGTCCGTCGGTCACAAAGGACGGAGGCAATATAGGCACAATTGCATGTGGCTGCTATTGATATCAGCAATATTTCAGTAGCCATCACCACTATGGCAGCTGATAGCATGCGCTCTTCTTATCACTTCGAGCAATCACAAGGTTTTATTGTGGCTCGCGGTGCTGTGCTGGTGTGAGTAACTCGCTATGATTTTTACTCACCCGTGGGTAGTGTATAACTTAACTCACGCAGAGACGGATGGAGTCCGGTTGTGATAACTGTTAACGAGACAAGAGGCGTGCAGAATACCACCTGGGTTTCGTCCGAAGATCACCTAAAGTAAAGGAATGCACTATGGAGGAATAGGATACGTAAACAAGTGATCTGGTGAAACGCTCAATGACGCAATGGGAGACCTTAAATGACTCAATGAAACTTGCCAAATGATTGAACGATTGAAATTACGACTTGGAAACTTTTGACCTCGTGTTCACTTGTGAGGTGGGCGACTACAGTAGAGGTAAATTGGAAATTTTTCTCGAAATTAGTATGTAGTTCTAGTTTGATTGCAACTGATTAGATAAAATTAAAATTGGTTGAAATTAAACTTGGATTCAATTGGAAATAGTTCAAAGTTGAAATCAAGTTGAATTTTAAAATTAAGTTTAAACTTTTTGTACTTGGACTGAATGTCATTGAAATTTGCTGAATTGGACATTAGACTTCGGGTGACTTTGGCTTAACATTTGTTATGTTTGAGACTTAATTATCAACGGGTTCAATTCGTTTTCAGAGCGGTATGCTCATCAAACCAAAACATTCGAATAACATTGGAAGCATATTAGTGCGTTAGTTAATTTCATTGGCAGGTGAGTAGTACTCTACTATCCCCTCCTGCCCTCAGGTACTTAGCTGTAGAGATACAGTGCTCGCAAATAAAATCAATTTTTTCAAGCACTCAAGTATTACCAAGTCATCAAACTCGAACGGCGGCAGTGTAACACCTACTTTTTATCAGCGTTTTGCAGTATTGCTGCAGCGACGTATCTTCGCCTAAGTCCAACACTTCGTTTTGGTTTCGATTTTAAATAGCAAAAATTATTTTTCACATGCAACCATGTTTATTAATGATCCTCGGCTCTTCAGGACCGGCGACTTTAGCCTTGGGGACATTTTTCTTTTGGGACTGCTTTGACTTATTCGCTGTCATGCTTTTACTGATGATGCTCTGACCAACTCAGGGGGCATGGCTATACGAGGTCATGGGTCATAGGTTTAGAGTACTGTAGTTAGGTCTGTTCACCTGACATTATGGGGAGCAGCGACCCCAGGGGGACTCTGTAGGTTACCTTAGCCTTAGTTAGGCATTCGGGACGTCTTTCCGTCGTTTCCAATTTGTTTCCTTCCGCTTTCGTACTTCTATCCATGTTGCTTTTCCCTTAACTTTCTTCTTCTTTCCCGACTTGCTGTTCCTACGGGCGTTGATTCTGTGTGGAAACACCCTCGTGCATGGGTTCCACGTTTATCTCGAAATACTACGTGTCCTTTGCTTCTTCCTCGGTGATATCGTCTTTGTTATAGAAAGTGAGCTCTAACTATTGTCTGATCAATTTATGAAGTCGGTTCGGTCGTGGTCAAATTCCCCTGCAGCGGGCCAATCCTATGAATGTTTCTGAGAATTCTCTATAAGCAGTTAGTGGGCGTGTCTAAGATAGAGGTCGAACAAAATCTCAGATATACTCATAGAATTGGTAACGCTATAGTGGAATTTGACCACGACCGTTTCGGTCGGGGTCAGACTACGCTTAATATTATTATAACTGAAGAAACACTCTGAGAGCGCATGCCGTCACCATGCAACACAATGTTTAAGAAAAACTATAATTACTTCTGCCATGGTGGTTATATTTTTGTCGGGTTTGTCTGTCTTTTCTGCCACCAAGCCAATCAAAAAGTTATAGACGGCTTTTGTCAAAATTTACAGGGATTCTTACATACCTATGTTGGGAAGAACAGATTATTGACTTTTGGTGACGATCCATTCATCCGTTTTTTTTTATTTCACTTTTCTTAATGCCATAACTCAAAAAGTTGTAGACTGATTTGTATGAAATTTACATGCAATTTTAAGTACATTACGAAGAGTAAACGACGAAATTTTTGTAATGATCTGTTTTGTTTGTCCGTTTCTCGCTGCTTCTGAACTAATGCTTATTAGCATAATAACTTGAAAAGCTGTGAATGGATCTTTATGAAATTTACAGGAGTTGCTAGTAATGTTAGAAGAAAAAAATGATTAAATTTTTGTGGCGTTCAGTTTGTTTGTAAGTTTGACTTATGTTTGTCAGAATGTTTTTTAGCAGCATAACTAAAAAAAATTATGAACGGATCTTCGAAAAAATCACTGAAACTGTTAATGCCTTTAAAAAGCACAAGTGATTAGATTTTGGTGTTGATACAAATAAAATCAGGGTTTCAGAATTAATTTGAATATTGCGTTACCGTTGCTTGTTTGGCAGGGGTATGCTCTCTGAGTGCTCTAGTTGGTCCTGGAACTTCTTTTTCGTAACCCATTTGAGGCCTCTCATTGATTATAATGATTGTCCAGTTGCCTGGAATACCAGGTATGTGAGAGACCTGCATCTGTTGCAGTCTGCTCCACGTAGATGGACGAGGCATGTTTAGGGGCTTGGCGGTGAGTGGTTGAAGCGGCTGAACTTTTTCTCAGTGAGGGGAAGGTTGGTTCACTGAGATTTGGTTAAGTGAGGGGAAGTTCTTGTGGAGCAGGTGGGCTGTGCTGTTTTGCCAACCAGGGCGGAACTCCAGGCTATCCTTTGAAGCTAGTTCGACCGTATTCTGGTAGGCAGTTTCCATCTAGGAGTGTGACGCTTTGGGGCTCAGTGTCATAGGCAGTTGTAATGTCTTATTTTTTGGCTGTATTTAAGGGGCGTCCTGCTTGTCTCTTGGGAAGGCATTGTTTGATTATGTATGATGTCTGTGTTGGCTTCCTGTTGGCCTGTTAGTCATGCAGACGCCCTCAGGGGTAGGTATATTCTGCCAGGCCCTATCCCTGCCACAATATATTTGGACATCACGCACCCAAGGTTCATCAGTGCCTTATCCGCAGATGTTGCAGCTTGCCGGAGTTCCTGCTGACGAGGCTAGTTTTGTAAAGTTAGGTAGGTTCTCTACTTTCCTCTTTCTGTTTCGTGAGGTGGGCTGTCGATAGAGATAGCCTACCTGGTACGCGGGACATCTCTAGTCTCTCTCGTGTGGAAGGACACAAAAGCGGCCGACCACTTGAGTGTCTCCTACTATACTTTGCGCCCTGTTTCCCTGCCAGTAGTGGCACACGTGGCCACCACGCCTACCCAATATGCGGTATTTGAATACTGCACAAGTAGTTTCTCTGTTGAAACGCCTGAGTTGCGGCTACAGAGGTTAACAATATATATATATGGTCATGCATACCTTTGAAGTTGGTCACCATGCGAGGTTCTGGGCGCGCATAGTGTTGGAACCTCTAAGTCAGCTTTGTGGGGTTTGTTGAGTGTTCGCCTGCGTGGATATGAACAGTCTTGTTCGTTGTGGTGGGTGTTGCGGTTGTGGAGATTGTGGTGTTGGATGTGCAGCTGTGCTGAAAAGTTATTTAACATGCTTGTTCTCTCAGCCGTGGTGGTGCACATACGGTGACTTATGGTGCATGGATGTGGGTGGTATTGTTCTTTGTGGTGGGGTTGGTGAGGGTTCTCTGCTGTTGGATGTGCCCCTGTGCTGGAAGGTTCCTAATCAGGTTTGTGATCTCTGCTATGGTAGTGCATTCCCTGTGTCACATGCCAATGCTTTTTTTTCACGGATCCTGGGAGACCATCCAGGTGGATATGTGTAATTTACTGGTGGCTTCCAGATGGCCAGCTGCGCACTTCTCTGGCTCCTTTGCTGTACGTTCCTGTGCATTCTCTCCCCGGTGCCGGCACTCAGGACCGAGCTTGCCTCCCTATAGTCTGCGCGTCCCGTTCTGAACAGCGTGGTCTTTGGGGGCTGCAGAAGTGAGGATTTCTTTGTTATCACTAAAATTTGTTCCTTTGTACCTCTAATAAGTAATAATTTTGCTGAAATTTTCTTCTATCGTCTAGAATGTTTTACTCATGTATTGACAAATATAGAGACCAACAGCCAAACGGTCTGACAGATCATCACAAAAATTCGGTAAATTTCTGTTCCCAACATTACCAACAATTCTTGTGAATATCCTGATGCTCCTTCCATAACTGTTTCAGTTATTTAACAAAAAAAAAAAAACGCGGCCAAACAAACGGTTAGACGGATCTTCACCAAACTTAAATCATACATCTGCTCTTTCTAACATAACTAACGTTCCCTGTACATTTAACAAAGATTCGTGCCTTAACTGAGTTATTTTGGTGGCAGACAGGGCAGGCAACAGTCAGACGAACTCTGACAATTACATAGCCTCCTTGCTTGAGGTAATGAGGACGGTGCTTTGGTCCGCCCTTTTTCTTCTCTCCACACCCGTTGCGTGAGGTAATGAGGATGGTGCTTTGGTCCGTCCTTTTTCATCTCTCCACACCCGTTGCGTGAGGTAATGAGGACGGTGCTTTGGTCCGTCCTTTTTCTTCTCTCCACACCCGTTGCGTGAGGTAATTAGGACGGTGCTTTGGTCCGTCCTTTTTCTTCTCTCCACACCCGTTGCGTGAGGTAGTGAGGACGGTGCTTTGGTCCGTCCTTTTTCTTCTCTCCACACCCGTTGCGTGAGGTAATGAGGACGGTGCTTTGGTCCGTCCTTTTTCTTCTCTCTCCACACCCGTTGCGTGAGGTAATGAGGACGATGCTTTGGTCCGTCCTTTTTCTTCTCTCCACACCCGTTGCGTGAGGTAATGAGGATGGTGCTTTGGTCCGTCCTTTTTCTTCTCTCCTCACCCGTTGCGTGAGGTAATGAGGACGATGCTTTGGTCCGTCCTTTTTCTTCTCTCCACACCCGTTGCGTGAGGTTATGAGGACGGTGCTTTGGTCCGTCCTTTTTCTTCTCTCCACCTACATTGCGTGAGGAAATGAGGACTGTTCTTTGGTCCGTCTTTTTTCTTCTCTCCACGCCCGTTGTACTCTTGTGCGCTCATCTAGTTTAAGAACAGGCTCGTGCATGGAAGACTCGTTTCGCTCGACATACTATATATCTTTCCTTTATACCTCCCTGTGAAGCACTGTACAGTGTACACGCCTTGGGAAGAGGATATTAGCTACAATAATACCAACACTCGGCTTTTGAAGTGCTTCGTGTTCCCCTGTTCTCGTAGAAAGTTTTTGCTAGCAGTAATAACTCATCGTAGTAGAAGCTCCAAAAAATTATCAGAAAAGTAGCTAAACTTTTGGACTGGTTAATGGAGATGCCTTCCAAGTTCCGGACCAATTTCTCTGTTTTGTGGTAAAAAGAGAAGCAATGGCAGTTTTGTGCAATTTTAGTGAATGAGTTACTTGAAACTAGTGCAAAAATACCCATTGGATCAATTTTACTTGGCATGTGAAGATTATTACACTTATTTAGAGCATAAGTACAACTTTTTGCAATTGCGATTGAACTAGCTTTAGTTTGGTTTCAACACTTGCAAAACCTTTCAACAGTCGTTCGCTGCAGAATAACAATTTGAGTTTTGGTTCTAACAGTTCCTCAAAACTTTTCAACAAACTGTTCGATATCAACAATCTGCAATTGTTTTCAACAATCTGAACAAACATCAAATACAATTAAGATCTGCTTTCAACAGTCTGTAAAACGAATAAACAATCTGCAAAATAATTATATCAAACTCTGATATTGAGGAGATCCCTCTAGATCAACATCTGGCAGCATCCAAGTGGCATCATCTGGTATCATTTAATCTATGGAGGCTACCAGCTGCATCTTGAATTAGGAGCTGTCAAGTGAAGCGGAACTTAGCCTCTTGGTTCGTTGGGAATGGGCCTCTTGGTTCGTCTACTGCCGCCTATCTAAAAAAACTACAATAATCCGTTTATTTACGGATTTTATATTGTCTGAATCGGTTTATATATACCTACTCGTGCAATTACATTTAGGTACGTAGTATGCTAACTTGTGCATAATAAATACATATTTGTACATATGCTAAACGTTTTGCCGATAGTTGATTAAATATTTCTGGTTGGGTAATGTATCATTACTTCGTTGAAAGCAATTGCAGATATGCACATAGTTGAATGGTTTTGCTGTTGAGGTTGAGTTCGTTTGAAGTTTGTTGAAAGCAAATGCATGATTAGTGATATTAGGCTCAACTGTTGAAACCAAAGTGAAGATACGTCAATCGCAATTGCAAAAAGGTGTACATTATCTACGAAACCTGTCTAGGACTTTGCAGCTGCCTGAGCAGCATGAGATGGAAAGACATGAACTATGTCAGCTTCATTCCATCATTAATTTAATCTTCAATATGGCTGCAGAAAATATTCACGGTCACCCCTTCATCGCTCGCACTTTATACGCGAGATTCTACTATTTATTGGATGCATTCCGCTTGCCGATCCAATTTGATCTGCTTTTTCTTCTTCTATAAAATGTCGAAGGTGACGATCGCGGAAAATTTCATCTCCTAAAGACTTACAACCCTCTTTCCTGTATTGCGCAGTGTTAGAACAGCCAGTATAAACAATTAAACGCATTATGGGGAGTGTGGGGCTTCTAACAGGGGATTTTAAGTAATTAGAATGGCACCAACATAAAGCTAGAGCTAAGTGTGACGCTTACCGCTTCGTGTAGACTCCCAATATCTTCACGGTAGAATTACTACCCAAATGACAGAAATTTTTAACCTTGCAGTTGTCTTGTGTTGTGCTGAAGTCACCGGTTCGAACTCCTTGAAGCTTCCAATGTATTAACCTAGCTCTAAAGAATGGGAAAATTGCGATTGGCTATTTCTAAGCGCGAGTTAAACTAAAAATCTAATATGTACGAGCAATCAGATGTGAAACACACACATAATGTATGCACATGTATATTTAGCTTGTGTGTTTTCTTATTCACACGTACGTATGATAATGTTGACCATTTCTTGTCAAATACGGTATGACATTTAATCTAAAGTGTAACTTTAAATTGGATAACTACCCAACCTGGCGAGTATACAGTGCCGCATGTCACTCACGCTCGTATGCGTTCCTCAGGAACAATAGCTACCTTTGTTTCCATCATTGAGCCTTCAATATTAACAAGAACACTGGACTGATGGTGGATAAGTGCCGCCGTCGGTATAAATATAGCTCGACCAAACATGCACTACAAAAGTAAAAGTGTCGAGCATTGATCCTTTGTTGAATACAACTGGCCCCACAATAGCTAGTTAGGTGCGAACGGGAGGTCTGCATGCAGTTGTCGGCCGGTTCGTTTCTGTACAGGTGACATAGATTTAATTATTATGAATGTTGGAGTTATAAACAAGGCTCGAATAACAATGTACAAGTGTAAAAAAATCTTCTGTTCTGATACACACTACCCGCTGAAAAAGGGTATGCTAGACTACAATATACTCGTACAAGGATGATTAACGGAAACAGGTTAGCGCACTGCCGACAAGCGGCACTTGCGCGCGGCGGACGTACGAAGCGATGACGTCATAAAAACTCAGCACGTTTATCAGTAGCTATTGTGCATTGTTTTTTCGTAATTTCATTTGGGCCTCCAGAGTGTTTTCCATGTGTTACAATCATTGTAGCTACACAAAAGCGTGTATCAAAGCATCTACGAACTTTTTTAGCTCTCTGAAGGACAAAATTTTGAAAGAACGTTGGTTAAAAAGGCTTGTAAAAGAGCTGATGAATTCAACCGGCAAATCCCCGCATGTATCAGAAGCACTTTTGGAGCCAAGTTTATCGTCTTTAAAATACAATAAATCAAGTGAGTTTTATAGAGAAAAATATGGCATTCTAAAGATCTATTTAAATGAGTGAAAGCCGCCATGTTTTCGATTTATTTTCGTCTTCTGCCAGTGACCTGCTATCCTCTATAATTTCAAACCGCTGCAACAAAAATTGGTTCAGATGCGAGCGATTGAACGCCGAGATAGAAGAACTGTTTAACAAGATTGGTAAGAGAAACATTAAATGACAAAAAATTTACTTTCCCTCCGGCGAAGTAATATTATAGCAAAAGTCTATATAGAATATGCAGAAGCTATACAATTGCTCGGTAAAATTAAAATAAAACATCAGCTGCTATACGCTGCGCGCGTTACAGCATGCAAAAAAATACCCAACCGTATTCCACATACCTAAGCTGTCTTACGGAACGATGTTGTTAAAACTGGTGAATGTTAAATCCATATTTTTTCCAATGATGCTTCAGTTTTTACGATTAGAGGAGGTAGATATGTTAACGACGCGTACGCGACGGCACAGCTTAGGTAAACATTTTACCGGCACTCTCCGACCGGGTGCGTGCCTCCTACAGAAAAAAAACAACCTAAATAATAAAAAAATTATCCTTCAGAGAGCTAAGGTAGTTTTTAGATGTTTTGATACATATTTTTGTGCAGCTATAATGATTGTAGGACATGTAGGATACTCTGGAGGCCCAAATGAAATGATGGAGAAACAATGCGAATGAGCTGCGGATTACCGTACTTGAACATTATGACGTCACACGCCTCATTACCCATGATGCACTACAGCTTGGCTGCGCCTTCTGGGTTTACCTGTTAGTCTCATAATCCTTGATACTCGAATTTGATGCAGTCACGGGAAGGAAAAATAGTATTTTCTAAACTACTGCTCCTACTACTCCTACTTGCAGGTCGTGGATGTACTGACATTATATATAATTTTTTCACTCTTCGTAGTCGTGTAACGAGCGCAGGTATAACTGAAAACTTATAATTTTGTTCGTTGGTATTTTCACAGGTCTTTCCTAGTATAATAATAGTTGACACTATCAAAACGCCGTGATAAAGACAAGTGTGTATTTATATCGTGAATAGAGCGCCCGCGTCGTCAAAAATGATGGAGAGAAATTTCTGATGACACTTCTTCAATTATTATTCCTGCGTTACTTATATGCTTATAGAGAATACGCAACCAAGGAGGTAAAATAGAATATTAAATTAAACCTTCTTATACGCTGCACTGACCAACTTAATCAGAAGAGATCAGTGCTGTCTGTTCCAATTCACGTTCCTTCTTCTCTTAAGTTATATGCGGTAAAAATAAGTTTTTATTAGCAAGCATTCAGGTATATATCTCTCAATTTTATGACGGCTGCGTAATCTGTATACACAATAATAGAACTTCAGCACATCGAAGTTTTTACGCTCGAACCGTAGACCGCAACAGTACTTGACTCTTCACTCCTAATAGGTCCAAAAGTGGCCTCTGACGCTGGGGGCCAAAATGGGAAAAATTGGATTTTGTCAAGAGCTATTATGAACATGTCCAGACACGGTCATGCAGGCAAGCGCCCAAGTGCGTCCCCGCCGTATCCAAGATACCTTCTCCGCAAGAAAAATGTTGGGTACCTTGGAATATTTTCTTCAATATTAGATAGGGGGAAAAGAATAGCTCTTTGAGAAAATCCCATTTTTTAGTTGCCGACTCTTGGCCGCCAGCGTCAGACCTAAGAGGCAAGTACTGTTGCGGTCTATGCTCGAACGAAAACTGCTTCGTCAGAGAAAGAAAGCAAGCTGGAAACTTAGCCTTCAAAACCATCTCAGATGTACTTTGAGTGAAGATACTAACGTGACAGTTCATCGAGGAAAACAATGAACCCATGCTCTGGGAACCGCAATGAGGATGCAATTTAAAGGTAAAACCGATCCAGAGGAAGCAGAAGAAAAACCAATAAAACAAGCACAACGGAAAGGCTCCTAAAAACCTAACTAAGCACCAGGAGAGCTATGGACAACTCAGCCGGCAGACAAATGATAACACCAGAATTACGTCATAGTCTAGGTTTCTGTACATTTCTCTTTCACGGCTCTACCATGTATTGTCCTATTCCTTTTGATGAGGACATTAAAAAAAAATTGGGTAGAACTTTCGCAACTGGTACATTTTTGAAGAGGGCATGGGGGTCCAAGATTAATTGTGAACCGATTGTTCTGAAATTTGCTCAGAATATGTATTTTTGAAATAGAAACATATTTTGCTCCTACAAATGTTTTGATTTAGGCCTTAGTTTTTGAGATAATGGGACATATACCGGGTGTTGCAAAAAAAAAAAAAACTCTTCCAAACTTTCACAGGTGATAGGGACACTCAAAACAAAACTTTTTCACGAATATCAAAAATTCCAAAACTTGTTCGTTTCCGAGATAGAATATTTTTTGTCTCAGTGGATGTATCGTTATTACGTATCTATGATGTATGTTGTGCTCGATATGTTTGTGGTGTATTTAGTGGAATATGCATTTTATTTTGTTGCAATACCTGTTTGGTTGCAGCTAGGGAGTTAATATTTGTGTTAATTGCTTACGGGAAGGGAATCCAGCGCTGGAAAATGAAGTCATGGCAGCCCACACTTTTGTTTTTTTTCAAGAAATCGTAGCTATACGATCAAGCTGCCCAATGAAATGCATTTTATGAACTAAATCGATATCACAGGCAATAGCAATGATCTGCATCATCGCCAATTCTTTGCCGCCATTGCCTGACCATGCGGGTCAGTAGTACAGTAATATAATTTAGATAATTGGGACCTGTTATGTGGCGATAAAGGTGAAAATATATTCGTCAGATAATAGCTGAGAACTGACTCCTTTTGTTTCCTACCGAGATCGGAGCAATGGCACTCTATTTTCCTAATCAAATACTGAAAGCGTAGCGTGTAGACGAGTAATTGAAAGATGGACAAATGGAACTACAGCTAGGCGGAATAATATTGTAGAAGATGAAAATAAATTTATGTTCGTACGGTACTTTAATATTACCGTAATGGGAAACGCTTGTATTATTGTTCATTAGTCTGGCCGAGAATTATCTCCCGAGAGCGCAGTTACGGTGTTGTGCCGTAATTGTTGCCTTGCTTTACGAGCTGTAGTCTTGACTCGGCTACACGTTCGTTAAGGCCTCTTCTTGGCTCAATAAAAAAACAAGAATGGTTGGGAGTGTATTTCCCGGTCTACTGCGTCGGTGGGCATCAAGATAAATGCATTCGAGTTGGCTGTGAGCTTTAAGCCATACCGATAACAATGATAACGAGAAGCAAAAAACCGTCGGCAAAACCTATAACTGGCAAGCTATCCGCAGCCAGCGATACACTGCGTGCAGAAACGCAGAAGATTTACTGACGCTAAGCACTGAACAGATTCATTCGATTATAAATCGGTACATCCTATACATATGTATATATATATATTTTCCGTATCAAGTTTCAGATTTACTATCGATTGACATCATTCAAAAGATGGAGCAGCTCTGTGCATATGACAACAGTTCTTTATTATATCGTATCAAATTTTGAGTGACATTGGTCCTCCAAAAGCACTGTCATCAATACACATGCGTGTATTCCAGAGGAAATTACAGCAGCAGTTAATTTACCTCCTGGTTAAAATCTTCTCAGCTCGTCAGAAATCCTTTTCCCCGTGAACTGCAGTAGTCTGAATTTCTCCTTTAATTTATTTCTAATTAAAGCTTTAATGGCAGAGCAACATTAACTTTTTTAGTGTGGCTGATCTTGCTTGGCGGCGCCTGAATTGCTGCCGTTTTTTTCCTGTTGCGCGCTTTTGTATTGCCCAGCAACGGGCTTTTTTTGTTGGTAATGTTGATTGTGTGGGCGAGTGGCAATGTTATGGCCTCGTGTAACGTGAACAGTTTGCTCCTTTGTAATATTATGGCCTCGTGTAATGTGAAGTTTGCTCCTTTGTAATAATATGGCCTCATATAATGTGAAATTTGCTCCTTTGTAATATTAGGACCTGGTATTATGTGAACAGTTAGCATCTTTGCGATGTAACGGCCTTGTTTAACATAAACCATTAACGTCTTTGTAATGTTATGGCCCCGCACATGATGAACAACATTGTGCTTCTTTGTTATGGCATAGCCTCGTATAAAATGAACAATTTTCTTCTTTGCAACTTTATGGTGTGGCACAGTGTATATATATACTGTAGATATCGTATTGGCCTGATAGAGGTACATCCCCTCCGAGAACCTTGCAGGTTAGGGGCCAGGACTGGTTCTGCTAATGTCCTATAGCAAACATAGGTTTTTATACGGGTTCACTACGTTCTAAGCCTCATATTTCACTACGGGAACCAGTCCTACCCTACCTAACCTACAAGGTTTGAGGGACAAGAGCTCTTTGTAAGGAGGCTGGCACTAGGCTGGATGGTGGCAGCACAAAAAAAAAAATTCCCGTTTTACAATCGAGAAGAGGACGTGCGTTGGAACGTAGATTTATTTTCCTTCAAAATGAGACCAAATTTGCATAAATCCACGGAGTTAATTGTATTTTTTCACTTTTTGAAGATTGAGGCCGTTAGGTGGTCAGGATTTTGGTACCTCTATCGAACCAGAAGGTCACTCAATAGGCCGTATATGAATATTCTTAGCCATCTAATAGCCCGTTTCGAAATATATACGTATATATATATTATGAGAAAATAAATTCTTAATCTGCAATATTATTGGCTGACACACACGGATAAATCGAAGGAAAATAAAATTCACCTAAACTGGCCGAGTCAACTGAACTTTTGTTATCACTGGTCAGCATCCGAAGAGTTGTGTTTGCGAGCTGGATATCCCTTGGAGTTGGAAACCCGTTCCAGAATAATTATTCCCTATCGCTGGACGCACAACTCGCTGCTTTGGCTCCCGACAGGCATGAAATGTTTCTTTCATCTTGTCCAGGCTGCAGAAAAATGTCAGCGACAAACCTGCTCTCGATCCTGTGCCGCAACGAAATTCGGGCGAGAGAAAGTATATATAAATATCCGGGCTGCGGTAACTGACGCAGCTGATGCTTGGATCGATTTAGGTTTGCTTCTGCTGGGGCCATTTTCGTGTTTCTTCTTTTTCAGCCTCTATCTTCGACCCTGAAGAATTTTCATGGGCCCTAGGGCATAGGTCTAGGTCATCGACTTATGGTTAGGCTTCGTTTAAGCGGTCATATATCTGCCCACGAGAGCAGAAAATGCGAAGCGTTCTCTACAACCGTTTCAATTACATTACTTAGAGTGCGGCTTCGGCTTACACATTGTTTCAAAGTGTAAAAAAAATTGCCATTAACGATTTTGCACTGAAGCAACTGCCAGTGGACATTTTCGAATGGGTACATCACTCAGTTTCTAGCCTGTTCAAACATGGCATAAACGCATAATTTAGCGCGTTGTTGGACGTGCGCTTGCAATAGCCTGGAACGTTTCGAACTTCTCAGTTCTTTCGGGCAGCGGCCTTTACGTTAGCCTCTCCCTAAAAGGACACACGGGGTTGCGCCAGTAATAAACAGTGTTTGGGATATCTTCCGTCCTTCACACAATTTACTTCCTTCCTCTTCCTAGTCCTACCAATGATCCTATTTCCATCCAGTTATCTAGCTGAAGCTCTAGCGGCATGAGTAAACCTTCTGATATCTCTTCAAATTTGCAGTGAATTGAAACTCATAAAGCTGTACCGTGCATTTTCCTGCTATTTAAATGACATGGCAACCCTTTAGTACAACTAGCTGAAAGAGAACGCGTTCAAGTGAACCGACCTACAGAAACCCTATGCTTTTTATATCCTTACATGTTGCTTTCTCTCCTGATCTGTAACATCCTCGCGGGAGACGCAACACCTGCAATCAGTTTACATTGCTGCTATATATCATTCTCTACTCTGCCTATGGCAAAACAAATGGTACCCAGGGGATACGACTTAATATTTGTATCTACGCTTGTGCATCTCGCTCGTTATCTCTTGAGCCAAAGCTGTTGAAACGCTCGGTCTGTTGATCTTCGGGGAGGCTTGGATAGGCAATACTGCACTGCCGTTAGGTTTGTTCATCCTATGACACGGGGAGTCCCTCCCTTAAAGGAGTATTTCGTCGATTACGTTAGTTTAAGCAAATCCTCAGGGACAGATTTCTTGCTGCACCCTCTTTGTTTCATTCTTCTCTCTTGGTTCTCATGACGAACTACATGAAAACTTCGGTTAACATAGTTTCGAATAACATAGAATTCGATAAAACATAGCCTCGATTTGGATGCCGCAACCCCGATTATGATATAAAATATACGTCGTTCCTCAACTAGCATGGTATTTAAACGACATAAAAACTGTTCAGTAACTACTTATTCGATTAACATAGCCCACAATACTCGATGTTAATCGGCGGTATCCTGTTTTGTTCTTCTATCTCTCCTTCCCAACAGGCTGCTCCACTGCTAGGTATTTCCGTATGCAAGGCTCCACTTTTCTTAACATACTGCCCATCAGGGGAATAGTCGGGCTGACCCTGTTTCTGACGAAATATCTGTGGGCCTCGCGCTCTGAAGAGTTAGTTAGCTCGAGTGTCTTTCCACAGGGATGTTGCATCTGTCCGCAGTTCTTGCTAAGATCTGCCAAGGAGGTTATGTTTTCGTCGAGTTTGTCTCTCTGTCTTTCTGTCTGTCTATTTGTTTGTCATTCTGTTGCTCTCTCACCAAGATAACTCAAAAAGTTATGGACAGATTTCAACAAAATTCACGAGGATTGTTTGGCATGTAGGAGGAACAAATGATTAACCTTTGGTAAGTATCCGTTCATTTGTTTTTTGTTTGTCTGCCTCATTCTTGTTAATACCATGCCTCAAAACTTTTATATGAGCGGATTTTTATGAAATTTACATGAGGTATTGGGTATATTACGAACAGTGAATGGCCAAATTTTTTTGATGATTTGTGTGATCGTTCGTTTGTTTGTCGCTGTTTAATTGTATGCTTGTTAGCACAATAACTCAAGGAACTTATGAATCGATCCTTATGAAATTTACAAGAGTTTTTAGTAATTCTAAAACACAATAGTGATTAAATATTGGTGATAACCAATTGGTCTGTTTTTGTGTTTGACTTATGTTTGTCAGAATGTTTGTTAGCAGCATAACTCAAAAAGTTATGAACATACTGAAACTATTAATACTGTTAAAAGGCGCAAATGATGAGATTTTAGTGTTAGCTACAAGGAAAATTATGTTTTCTGAACTAATTTGAATTTTTTGTTAGCGTTGCCTTTCTTGACGGAGGTATGCACTCTGAGGGCTCTAGCTTGTAAGATGATGTCGGTAGGTTTTTTTTCCTCTATGCTCTGCCTTTTGTAACTGATGCAGTGACGTCATAACCAGAGGCTAGTTCAGATATTTCAGCATTAATCGTACTTAATAAGATGTCTGTTCCTTTTCCATTCATATTTTTCTCTCTGTGTAGGCACTATCTATGCGACACTCTTTAGTTTTATGTTTTAGTGCTATTTTCACAAGATACCATTTTTATCTGCTCATGTATTCATATCTCTCGCTGTGGATGCCATTTACATAATCATTTCAACGTCAGTTGTACGTATTTTCAAATATTATCATCATGAAAAAGTGCTTGCAGGCGCGTTTGTGGTCTTTAATATATATATATGCAACGAATCGAGTCAGGATTCGATCTGGGAACCTAGAGATTACCACGCAGCCACTCTTACCACTAAGCCACAAACAGTAGCAGTGGTAAGAGTGGCGGCGTGGTAATCTCTAGGTCTCCGGATCGAATCCTGACTCGATTCTTTGTATTTATTCTAATTAAACACAAGGGCGGACGGAGGGCCCCCTGTCTGGATAATACCACGTGTTGACGGGACGAGAAACTGTGATATATATGTAGACGGCGATATTCCTGTTCGGCGGACTCGACGCAATACCCGCCTCGGCAGCCAAAATTCGTCGTGCCGCTTCCCAATTTTCGGTACGCAAGCGCTGCCCTACTCCCCCCACCGCTCCAAAAAAATTGTGACTGCGTTATTTTAGAAAATTTTTACTGACCATGATAAATGTAGGGACTTCGTCTCGCTCGCAAGTCGTGGACACGGCACTGAATCTACATCCAATCTGGGCTGGATTCTCAAACACTTCGGTAAGGTTACGGAGGCGTACAGTGTGCAGTTCCGTAAGGATTTACCGATGTGACTACTTTGAAGGTGTCTCTTCGTTACACAGGGAGTCCTCGTTATATGTCCAACTTGTATCATTCCGATTTCGAGTTATGCTCAAAATATTTTTTTTTTTCACGTATTCGACATAAGAACTTTTGGATTCGTTTAGTACTCACATTCTGGCAGCGCTAGTGCTTGCTTGTAAAAAGACTTCCTACGGCTATGTGTACGCTTCATCTATCTTAGTTAACTTATTAACTAAAGAATTCTTGTAATTGAATCGAGTAAAAAAGTCGCAACTCTCACAATGAAAAGTAAATCGGTCAGGAACTAGGTGAATATCGGTATTATAGTTACATTTGCTGAAGGAATGAAATTAAACGACGTGACTAAGTGCACAGCTTTGCCGATAGTAACTATTCAAAATATAAAAAACGTAGATTAGCAATAATGAAGGCTGCTTCTCAGATTTCAGGGAACATGACTAAGCACTCACTAACAGCAGGAATCTAATTATAGAGAAGATGGAAACTCTCTTACAGATCTGGATTTTGAATGAAAGAGAAAAAATATACCGCTTAACCTAATTCATGTAGTTTTAATAATGATAGTAATAAGCAAATTTAACTATAAATGTCCTGTCAGTACCAGCAGCAGCGCGTAATATTTGATGCAAAAATTTCCTACTTTTTACAAACAGCAGACCACTGGAGAGAATTGATATCGGGTGTAGCCAGTTGCAAAAGACGACGACGGCATACATTGCGCTGCCGTGCGTCTTCCCAGTTGCATACCGTATCTTTACTTGTAAGTCTCATCTACATATCTGCTGAAGCTGACATTCATGCCTCGCGCTGCAGATGCTATCCATTTGGCAACTTTTGCATGCCGTTTTTCTTGTTCTTTCGTAATTTCAAATCGTAAGTCATCGCGATCTGCCTGCTCTCGCATTCATATCTTGCGCAGCAGATGCCGTCCGTATGACTCCAATTTTTACGAAGGTCAATTAGAGCAGCAAGCTCCGGCGGCCGCTTTTTGAACCAGCAAATCACTCGCACTTGTCACGAGTTTTTTTCCAGCAGGCCGAACGAAGCGAACCTCTTCAAAAACGCACCCGGCTGCATAAGTTTAACTCACGGCGGCGCTGGGATCTTTCTGATGCCATATTTCATTGAATTTATTTCCTTAGCTCGGCCGTCCGACCTGCATGTTGGCGAGATTTCCCCCGAGGGTGGTACCAGGCTGTAGGGTAGTCAAAGTGGGAGCCTTGGTCAAAGTGTGTGACTTCGTGAAGGGAGTATGTAGAGGAAGGTTGCGAGCAAAGGAATGTATTCGCTCTGAGCATGGCTTGTTTTCATCCGGAGTACAACAGAAAGTGGAAGTTCGAAGGATTGGCTAAAATGTGTGACTGTGATAGCATGGAGGAAGGCTGCTGGGGATGACAGAAGACGTACAACTGAGAATGACTTACCATTCACCGGAGAACGAGGGAAAGTGAAAGTAGGGGAGGATTTTATGAGATTGCGAGAGATTGGTGAACGTTAGACAGCTGAGTGAAAGTGGGTAGCCCCGTGAACAAGGGAAAGAAAGTTGCTAGCGGATGGAATGTGTACTTATTTATAGGGATAATTTAGAATATCTTTTGAGTTTTAGTTTTATTGCCCTAGCTTTCGAACAGTTGAACACTGATCGTCGTCAGGGGAACGAAATTTCAAAACGCTAGAGCTATCTGCACAGCAATAGTATCCTTTGGTAAATTATAAAATTGAAATGAAGTCGACATGAACTAATATAAAAGTTTGACGTTTCGGAAGCATCCTTCCATTTTCAAAATCTAATTAAACCTTCTAAGGATATATACCTAACAACAAAATTTTTTTTTTATTAAAGAAGACCTAAAACGTGATGGTGTTAGCAGTGTGGGACCTAGAGGGCGATTGACCACGGTGCGCTATGGGGTCCTTATATAAGCGTCGAGCGGCACGGGAAGCGGAGGAGAATCG
>LQNS02276498.1:5710600-5731526 GCA_001587735.2 Parhyale hawaiensis | reverse complement strand
TGGGTAAGCAGACTCCGTCCAGTATTACGGAGAGTCGAGGCTCCTTGAGGGCCCTTCGCTTTAGCTTAGATTGAAGCACTCAGGACTGATTCGATTCTCTCACTGTCCATTTTCTCAACGTCGTTTACCTTACTGTAGCACCAGGCCTTGTCTTGTAGCGCTGGGTTTTGTTTTGTAGTACAAGGTCTTGCTTTGTAGTACAGAGTCTTACTTTGTAGTACAGGGTCTTGTTTTTGTTTGTTTACTTCTTCTATTTTTGCGTTTCCACGTCTTCTCTCTTGCTTTCTGTCTTTGGCTCGCCGTCCTCTGGTTAGGGAGGCTCAAGTCGACAACTTCACTGATGTTTGGGCAAAACTTTCACCTTTCAGTTGAGATTTCCAAGGGTACTGATGCAGCAAGCGGGATTAAATAGAATCTACAAAAACCGATGTGTATTTATCGGTTTGTTGATCTATTTATGCATTTTCTGTCACGCTTCAACAAAACAGATAGACGAAAATTAGCCCAGGTTGGAGGCTCTGGTCGTCCTCTCAAGTTCCATTGAAAACTGATCGGTAGAAAATCTGCTGGGTTGCAGAAGATGGCAAACTTATCTTAATCAGGGACAGTTGAAATTCAAACTACAGCACTCTGAGAGCGCATACCGCCGCCAAGCAAGGCAACGGTAGCAAAAAATTCAAATTTGCTCTGAAATCATAACTTTCTTTGTATAAACTCCAAAATCTAATCGTTTGTGCCTTTTAATAGTAATAACAGCTTGTGCAATTTGTTTGAAGATCCTTTCATAACTTTTTGAGTTATACTGCTAACAAACGTTGTGACAAATATGAGTGAAACATATAAACAAACCAACGGATCTGCACCAAAATTTAATCATTTATATCTTTTAACATTACTTACAATCCATATAAATTTCATAAAAATCCATTCATTATTTTTTGAGTTATTGTGCTAACAAGCACAAAATTTAAAACAGTGACAAATGAACGAACGAACAAACGGATAATAACAAAAATTTGATCATCCACTCTTTGTTATATACCTAACAATTCATGTTAATTTCATAAAAAATCCATCCATAACTTTTTGAGTTATGGCATTAAGAACTAGAGCCCTCTGAGAGTGCATACCTCCGCCATGTGAGCCAACGGTAGAAAAAATTCAAATTGGCTCTGAAACCATAATTTTCTTTGCATAAACTTTAAAATCTAATCATCTGCGCCTTTTTATATTAATAACAGCTTGTTCAATTTTTTTGAAGATCCGTTCATAACTTTTTGAGTTATACTGTTAACAAACGTTATGACAAATATGAGTCAAACGAACTAACCGATCTGCACCAAAATTTGATCATTTATGTCTTTTACCATTACTAACAACTCCTATAAATTTCACAAAGTTCCATTCATTATTTTTTGAGTTATTGTGCTAACAAGCATAAAATTAAAAACAGTGACAAACGGACGAACGAACAAACGGACCATTACCAAAATTTGGTCATCTACTCTTTGTTATATACCTAATAACTCATGTTAATTTCATCAAAATCCATCCATAACTTTTTGAGTTATGGCATCGAGNGTGCCGGGTCTTGTCTTGTAGTGCCGGGTCTTGTCTTGTAGCGCCGGGTCTTGTCTTGTAGTGCCGGGTCTTGTCATGTAACGCCGGGTCTTGTCTTGTAGCGCCGGGTCTTGTCATGTAACGCCGGGTCTTGTCTTATAGCGCCGGGTTTTGTTTTGTCGTACAGGGTCTTACTTCGTAGTACAGGGTCTTGTGTTGTAGTACAGGGTCTTCTGTTGTAGTACAGGGTCTTGTGTTGTAGTACAGGGTCTTGTGTTGTAGTACAGGGTCTTGTGTTGTAGTACAGGGTCTTGTGTTGTAGTACAGGGTCTTGTGTTGTAGTTCAGGGTCTTGTGTTGTAGTACAGGGTCTTGTGTTGTAGTTCAGGGTCTTGTGTTGTAGTTCAGGGTCTTGTGTTGTAGTACAGGGTCTTGTGTTGTAGTTCAGGATCTTGTGTTGTAGTACAGGGTCTTGTGTTGTAGTACAGGGTCTTGTGTTGTAGTTCAGGGTCTTGTGTTGTAGTACAGGGTCTTGTGTTGTAGTACAGGGTCTTGTGTTGTAGTACAGGGTCTTGTGTTGTAGTACAGGGTCTTGTGTTGTAGTACAAGGTCTTGTGTTGTAGTACAGGGTCTTGTGTTGTTGTACAGGGTCTTGTGTTGTAGTACAGGGTCTTGTGTTGTAGCGTTAGATCTTGCTTAGTAGAGTCGGGATATTTAGTGTACCTACGGGCATTCTCTTCTAGTACCGAGCCTGTCTTGTAGTACCGGACCTTGCCATCTGGTGCCGGGCTATGTTTTGTAGTATCAAGAGGCCCCTTCTCTGTCTCTGTTGCTACACCTTATTTTCTGCTAGACTTTGCCTCAACGCTGAGCTGAGTCTGACTTTCACATTGTCCTTTTCTCTTATTACTTAACTTCATATTTCAGTGCTCGAATCATAGCCACAGCGTACCAGTCTGTCCTGTCCCCAGCGAGTGTGTGTGCCCTCGCCAGCATTTGTATGCTCGTCTAGTTAGCCACATCATGCAAACAGCTTCCTTTTTCCCATTCGTCTGAGGCAGGTCATAATGCCTCTCAGCTCCGAGGAACTCCCGGGAAGCGAAATCGAATCTAACTTCGTGAGTCCTGACTAAGCTAAGAGAGTGACAGGTAAAAGAGTTGCAGCAAATGGAAACTCCTTCTACAGCTTTTTTTTTTTGTTTGTTTGCTTCTTCTTTTTTTTGCGTTTCCACGTCTTCTCTCTTGCTTTCTGTCTTTGGCTCGCCGTCCTCTAGTTAGGGAGGCTCAAGTCGACAACTCCACTGATGTTTGGGCAAAAATTTCACCTTTCAGTTGAGATTTCCAAGGGTACTGATGCAGCAAGCGGGATTAAATAGAATCTACAAAATAATAAAAACCGATGTGTATTTATCGGTTTGTTTATCTATTTATGCATTTTCTGTCAAGCTTCAACAAAATGGATAGGCGAAAATTAGCCCAGGTTGGAGGCTCTGGTCATCCCTCAAGTTCCATTGAAAACTGATCGGTAGAAAATAGGCCGAGTTGCAGAAGATGGCAAACTTATCTTAATCAGGGACAGTTGAAATTCAAACTAGAGCACTCTGAGAGCGCATAACGCCGCCAAGCAAGGCAACGGTAGCAAAAAATTCAAATTTGCTCTGAAACCATAACTTTCTTTGCATAAACTCCAAAATCTAATCATTTGTGCCTTTTAATAGTAATAACAGCTTGTGCAATTTTTTCGAAGATCCGTTCATAACTTTTTGAGTTACACTGCTAACAAACGTTATGGCAAAGATGAGTCAAACATATAAGCGAACCAACGGATCTGCACCAAAATTTAATCATTTATATCTTTTAACAGTACTTACAATCCTTATCAATTTCATAAAGATCCATTCATTATTTTTTGAATTATTGTGCTAACAAGCACAAAATCTAAAACAGTGAGAAATGAACGAACGAACAAACGCATAATTACAAAAATTTGATCATTCACTCTTTGTTATATACCTAACAATTCAAGTTAATTTTATAAAAAATCCATCCATAACTTTTTGGGTTATGGCATTAAGAAAAAGGAGGCAGACAAACAAACAAACAAACAAACGGATGAACATATCTTCACCAAAAGTTAATCATCTGTTTCTCTTAACGTACCTAACAATCCCTGTAAATTACGTCCAAATCGGATCATAACTTTTTGAGCTATCTTGGTGACAGACAGAGAGACAAACAAACAAACAGACAGACAGACGACTGACAGACAGACAAACACGATGAATACATAACCTCCTTGGCGGAGGTAATAATGAAGACTCACAGGCTTAGTCTGATGTGTACGAGTATTAGCTCCTACATAAATCGAATCTACTGCAAAGTATCGGGCGACCATACATCTGAATACACTTCTTGCATTGCCGAAATTAAAATCGCAGCATTGAAGATATCTGAAGCTTCCACTGGCACTCTCATGCATCTTGATTCGTAGAGTCTTCCCACAGATGATTTCGTTGCTGCAGCTATTTTCCCAAATTTTATTCAATGGTCGATGAAACAGCTTTTGCTGAGCAAAAACCATTGGACCTGTAAAGACTTGCCTACCGTATCCACAATACCGAATCTGAGCTATTACTTTGAGCGTTGCAGATCGGGCTGCAATAAGCAATGTTTTTCTCCATTTCAGTGAAAAAAAAGTTTCGATGCTGAGCGGCTGCGAAGCTGTAAACGCTCTTCTCAGGGTGCTTAAGTTAGTAGTTGTAATAACGAAAGTATGGTCAACAAAGAAGGTCATCACAAATCCTTCGCTGTCATTTTATGACAGCGCGGGCCCTCTAGTTATCCAATAATGCCGAAAATAAACTTTAACTTCTCGTAATAACAGCAGTAAACATTTGCATATATGCAACGCTATATAGATGATCATAATAGATTAAGATTGGCATAAAGAAAAACTATTACTAATTAAGCAGACGGCAGTGCTTCCTGGAGGCCTAAAAATTTTATGGCATACACACTATTAATCGCGCCGATTAATAGCTAACACAACCAAAAGCTATCCACCCTATTATAAAGCACAGTTGTTGGTCGCTTGCTTGCTCCCTCCCTTGCTTGCTCCAATGTTGGTCCGTCTCTCCGTCACGCAGTTAAGAGTTTAATAGGAGAAAATTCATGTACTGAAAACAAGTTGAGATACCATACAATTTCAGCGCTTGGGGTACCGATGATAAATATAGCTCTGGATCTCCTGTCGCTGGATCCCGGGCTCTGGATCCCCAGCCTCTGGATCCTTAGCCTCTGGATCCCGGCTTTCATTGCTGAATGATATTGAAGTAGTTGAATCTTCACCCTGAGCAGACGCCTTTTTATATTGAATTTACATTGCATCCAGATTTCGACGCTGGAGGTTCAACAATCAGTTGGTANATATTTTGCTATCTCAAAACTCATGGTTGTACTGCTTGCGTTTCACTAATGGAAGATCAGGCCTGCAGGGATGTGACCTGTAATACAGCAAAACCTATACTGGGAACCAGAACAATAAAAAGCTCAATCACAAAATTTTTGCCGTCATTTTTTACGGCTGGGCCCTCTAGTCCACTATATAATAAAACACAGTTGTTGGTCGCTTGCTCCAATGTTGGTCCGTCTCTCCGTCACGCTGTTCAGAATCCAAGATACAAAATTCTGCTTTACTACGCAGTCTTATAATAAAATTCAGAGCCAGAAATATAGAAAAGATAGCCATTTTACTGCTACAAATTACAAAAATACGAAGGAAAGCGAAATAGACGTCAAATTATAAAATTGGTAACGTCAAATTATAAAATCGGTAAACGTTTCGAGTTTCACCCATCATCAGCACCTCTGTAATGAAAATCGAAAATTTTTTGTTAGAACAAATAGTTAAGACATGAAAAAGGATTTCCTAAAAAATTTTGAAAACTCCTATGGACTAAAATTAAAAAGTGAATGAGCACTATTTTCGTCATTTTGGTTTCTGTTTAAAATATAAAGTGATTCTAGTAACTTAAGTCTAAGCAATTGCACAAAGAAAGCCAGCAGTATTTGGCTGGTAATTGCATCCAGAACCAGTAGCTTCTTTGCCATACCGTTTTTTGGTAGCTAGTCGGAACAACTGCGATGTGAATTAACCCAGCTTTTAAAGTTATACTTTCCTAACTGAGACTTTAAGATCATTCTGTCGAATAAATGTACGGTAAAGTAATTCTTTCAGTACAAAGACCGACTTCCTCATGGCGTGCAGAGCTCTCTTATTTATCAATACTGTTGTGAACTTTGTTAATCATCATACGTGGGATCTACCTCGCGTATGCTTTTCAAGAGAGTTTCTGAGCACGCCGGAAGAAGCTGTAGTACTGGCAATATTCTTACACAACCTCCATTTTCTTTTGTGCGACTGCATGCTGAAGCGTGTGGCTCCCGTGTGCGCCTAGAGAATTTCAAAACGCTTTCTTTGTGCAATTGCTTAGACTTGAGATTACTAGAATCACTCTATATTTTTAAACAGAAACCAAAATGACCAAAATAGTGCTCATCCTCTTTGTTGTTAGTCCATAGGAGTTTTCAAAATTTTTTAGGAAATCCTTTTTCATGTCGTAGCTATTCGTTCTAACAAAAAATTTTCGATTTTCATTACAGAGGTGCTGCTGATGGGTGAAACCCGAAACGTTTACCGATTTTATTATTTGACGTTACCAATTTTTTAATTTGACGTCTATTTTGTTTTCCTTCGTATTTTTGTAATTTGTTGCAGTAAAATGGCTATCTTTTCTATAATTCTGGCTCTGAATTTTATTATAAGGCTGTTCAGAATTTAATAGGAGAAAATTCATGTACTGAAAGACATGTTGAGATACCATACAATTTCAGCACTTCGAGTAACGGAGATAAATATAGCTTCTGATAGCTTCTGAAATATTATGGTCTTAAGTGGACATACTACATTTTCTGAATCTCGCTTCACTTTCGAAACTAGCTTGGTACTTTTTGATATGACGATGATGATTCTTCTTTTGAGCGTGGTAGATGGGAAGCGGTATCTTTGAGAGAGTTTTTGATCCTGTAGAGCGTAGCCAAGATATGTCGCATATTTTTTTAGAGTGAATTCCTTCTTAGCAGTTCGAGAAGCTCCGTCTTGGTTTCTTTTGTGCATAATCACTTTCGCTTATGCTTTCTTTAGCTGAATCTCTTCAATGCAATTGAAACTTCACACTGAGCAGACGCCTTTTAATATTGATTTAATTTACATTGCAGCCAAATTTCGACGCTCGAGGTTTACCTCTCGCTTGGTATCCAGTTTACCGTGAGACCTGATTATTTTCTGTGAATTCTTTTGACTGAACTATATGTTCTTATTGCTGCTTAACGTTTGGCCAATTCCAAACTGATGTTCTGGCCTTATCTCGCATGAAGGATAATTTGCTCACGCAAAACTCATGGCTGTAAAACTTGGTTCAATTAATGGAAGATCAGGCCTGCAGGGATGATACCTGTTTAACAGCAAAACCTATAATTGAAACCGGAAAATCAAATAGCCTAATCACAAAATTACTGCCGTCATTTTTGGCGGCTGGGTCCTCTAGTTATTATTATTTAGCGGAGATTACCCAAATGCATTCACGCAATAGGACGGATAACCCGGCAGTGTTGCATATTGGGCAGTTAAAGGTAAAGGTAAAGTCAACTTAGACCACACCCTCACCTGGGAAACCCACATGCACTGGTTTGTGCTGCGGGTATAGGCCCACTGGCCCCAGACGAGCAAGTGTAGTCGCAGTCGCCCNCATGCACACACAACTGCCGAGTCAGCACACCAAGATTTGCAAAGAGCTCGTGTGCCATGGGGAATCGAACGAGCGACACAAGGTGTTAGAGCTGAGAACGGAAGCATGCAGCTACCGTTAGTAAAACTTGGTGAATGCCGTGATCCTGATGGAGCTACGGCGTTGAAAAACACTAATTTTGATCAACATTTTCCTTTCGTCTACAAGGGTAAATCGTGAAGTAAATGCAATGTGTTAGAGCGAAGCACATATACTAATAATGATACTGTTGATATAACATTAATATCAGCATGAATAGTGATCTAACTCTAAGTAGCAGTAAACTAATTAAAAAGTGATGTCATGGAAAGTTACAGCTTCCAGGGGAAGCGTCGGCCGTATCACGCCTTCAGAAAAGTTTCTCTCTACTTTCCCACGCATGTTTTCCTGCTTTCACTAATAGTCTTTGTTCTACACTTCCTCTGCTCACCTGACTCGTGTGCATGGGTTCCCTTTATTTCTCGGCATACTTCATGTCTCTTGTACCTCGTTATCCTTGAATCGCTATTGTCATGGAGAGGAACTCTGGACCTGTGAATGTAACCAACTTGTCAACAACTCTCCTCCTGTGATATCGAGCTTAGCCGTGCGTGTAATTTCAGCGACTGACTTTTGTTCGTACCGAAATGAGTGAGCTTGGCTTCTGTTGGTGATCGCTACTTTCAATCTCGCTAGAGTCTGCAATGGACGTTGTTGTAACGGAGCCTGCGCTTGGAAACGTCTTGTACTAAAATCAGCACGCTTTCCAGTGCTCCGAGAAGATATGCCTGTTTTGGCGTTCGGTGCAGCTTGGATAGGTACTACGTTTATATCCGTCGGTACGTAAAAGGGCGTGCTGATTTGGGACAACTTGTCCCATTTTAGCAGATGTAATAGTTATTCGTTATCAGCCCATGCAGATGCATCGCTAAGTGGTAATTCAATATAGCAGACTCGATAGCTATGATGGGCGGAATTGGGTATGAGAACAGAATATAGAGAAGAAGGGGCAAAGTTCTTTGTATGACTATTGCTGAAAAGGGATGACAGCTCATATAGAAGTTCAGGTTCGAATGAACAGATTATTAACGAAGCTTATATGGATGACTAATATACTACTGCGATAACCCAATGAACCTCCTTAAAAAAATTTTAGGCCTTTTGGAAAACTCTCTACTAGTGCACTCAATTAAGCTGCGTATCAACTACATAATTCTCATCCACGGATTAATATCTATCAGTCGCTGACATTCATGTTACGGATGAAAGATAAACCCCCGCCAAGGGGCTGTTAAGTTTTGGTCGTGTCTTGACCGTCTCTTTGTCTGTCACCAGGATAACTCATTGAGTTATGAACGGATCTTTACGAAATGTACGGGGATTCTTAGGCGTGTTGATTGTAACAGATGATTAACTTTTCGTGAACAGTTTATTTGTCTGCCTCTTTTTTGCTCAGTAGCATAATTCAAAAAGTTATGGACGGATTTTTATGAAATTTACATTTGTTTGGTATATTGCGCAAAATAAATGACCAAATTTTTGTGATGAACTGTTCGTTATTTTGTTCATTTGTCTCTGCGTTTGATTTATTGTTTGTTAGCAAAATAACTGAGGAAGTAATGAATGGATCTTTATGAAATTTGCAGGAATTGTTAGAAATGTTAAGACATAAATCATTAAATTTTGATGATGATCAGTTGGTCTGTTTGCATGTTTGACTAATGTCTGTCAGAATGTTGACCGGCGTTACTCGAAAAGTTATGAACGAATCTTCAAGAAAATGACAGAAGCTGTTTTTACTGTCAAAAGGTACAAATGACCAGATTCTGGTGCTGACGATTAAAAGGATATCATAGTTTCAGAACCGATTTGATTTTTCCGTTAACGTTGCCCAACTTGGATGAGGTATGCGGTCTTAGAGTGCTCTAGTTATTATAGTAATATCTTTGTCAAGAATTCAGTTACCATTAGAGCTATAGGTGCTCATAATACTCGTAGCTCTATTCTATGATATTGGTAAAGTTGGTATTGCGCTCAAACAGATATAATTGATAATAGGGAACATAGTAAAGAGTAGCTATTAGCAAAGTCATGTGCGTAATCTGTAGGAAATAGCTACACGTTACAGGTACTTTTGCTCATATGTGACCTGTAACAAATACTAGTACGTTACGTGTGCAAAGTTTGTGTGTTGTACAGATTTCTATTTACTGGCTTGAGATCATTCGCTTGTGTGTATTACCGATAGGAAATAGGCAGGTGCCCCTGCAAATATTCTTACGTTGGCTACCAGTACAAATAACTCCTATATCAAATGAGCAAAATGTTCGTATCATGCCTTTGTGTTGCCACTATTTTAATATGTGAGGCATCTAATTAGGCATAGGCAACTTATGCTTATGGTCATTGGCAAAATGCATGTTATATACGGATATTATCTAGATTACTCGTGGAAATTTTACGTACAGAAAGCTGTTTCATTTGTTAGTAACAATATTAGTAGTAGATGTTTCTGTCCCGCAAAAAGTAGTAGCAATGTCAAATTGGCTCGTCTACTGCCGACTATCTAATCTAAAATTAGTCCTTTAGTGAAATCCTGATGATTTATGTTACATTATTCATTCTGAATTCGATATGAGCGATGCCAGATTGCTGCGTAAAAACTGTCCTTATTCTACTCGGTATCCGACGCGTATATGACATGGTGTTTCGAGGGTGTATTGAAATGTCCTTATTGAACTCCATCAGTCACGCTGGTACTTTTTTATTAACAAGAGCTTATACTGAAGTTGTACTAGAGAGAACAAGCTTAGCTTGCTATTTTCTATTAGCTCGGCAAAATTACCCTAGTGGTCTATCTTGCTGATGTTAGTACTTGTTTGTTAGTGCATAAAAGATTAGATTAGATTCCTGGCAGTAGAACCAACAGACCCATTCCGAGAGAGTAGTCGGGACTGCAATCCCCTATGAGCTATTGCCATCAAGTCGGAGTCATTTGTAGGTTTTAGTCTGATGGAAATACTACGTAAAACAATTCCAAGTCACTGCGTTAATTACACGAAGTGTCCTTACGGACCTTCCTCTGTGACGTCACTGAAGACATGACCAGCTGATGTGTGGAGCTACGACTCGGCACAATATCCATAAGTCAGTCCAGTACGTCGCCGTGTCTGTACGCTGTTCCGCCACACCGGAAATTGCCTGTAAACTTACACGCCTAACTTGTGCTACGCCTGCACAGCTGCTCAAATTGCCACGCGCATTTGTCCTGCTGCCCAGGAGAGCAGCAGGCTCCGGCATTCCCATGCAATTTCCGCAGAAAAATTGCAGTGGGATAAAAAATTACAAAAACTTTAATAAGGGTCGCTTTGCATGGGTGTGTATGTGTATTTGATCTATTTTATTCCTACTGATGTGGATTTTTTGTTGTTATTCCCCCTCTTTCTCGACTTGCTGTAAACATGCATTATTAACTCTGTGTGTGGGTTCCGCGTTCTTTCTCCGTTATTTCATCATCCACTCGTTGATGTTAAAGGAAGCTTCAACTTTATGATGCATGTAATTTTTAATACAGTGTAGTAAAGAGTGATGCACATTCATCTGTAGGTTTATTTGTCCATTTTCTGTCACTCATGAAGCAAACAGATAGGGAGAAATTAGGCCAGGTTGGAAACTGTGGCCGTGCTGCTACGCTTCATTGTTAAGAACTGATAGGTGAAAGCCCGTCAGGTTTTAGATGATGGAAACAATATGGGAGCTTAAATAGTTGACTGCACTTCATGCTCCGCCAACGCTGAAATCCGAGCTATCAAAATATTTACCCAAGACAAAGCAGACACTGACGCACAACTGTTAAGTGCTTCACAGCTCTTCCTCTATATCATTGTGACGTCATCCTTATCTCTCGTCTCACTGAGCAAGCAGCGTTATCCATAAGAGCAATAGTTTCGAACAGTTAATTGCCGTAAGAATAATGTTTCGCTTGCGTAGAACTGAAAATCATAAATTAAATTGAAAATTTAATTATGGATCTCTTGCGTTTATGCCGTATATCATACAAGATCTGTTAACTTCCAAGATGATCCGCTGCAAGGTATTATATACCTAAGTAGAAAGCCTTTTGGGTTGCTAAATGTAGTCGTTGTTAGAAATTTTCTCGTAAAAGTACTGAAGAATTGCCCGTCTCCGTCCATTTGTCTGTAATATATATAGTTTCTCTCAGCACTCTTACCCTTCCTGATTTGTACTCTTCTAATATCCAAATATCAGCGACCCTGTAGTGCCGCTTAATTGAAGCAACGGGACAAAGCATAAAATATTCTTCAGTGCACGGCAGACTGACCAAGAACTGGAGGATTTTGTGATCCATCCATTGTTTTTTCGAGCTTAGTTTCCTCCCTTTGCGAAAGAGCTCTCTATTTGACTGAAAAAAAAATTACTAATATGATATCATGACGTATCATTGATTGCTATAGACCGAGCTGAAGTTTGCATAAGTGATGCTTGATTGCGAGCTGCAACTAAATATTTTTTTTTTTTCATGTCAGTGAATGTGAGGAAAAATTGCGCTTCTCGGCGGAAGCGGACAGATGTGAGGTAAGGAAATTGGCAACGAAAGTGATAAACACAAACTATTGTCAAATTCTTTGTCATTTTTGACAGTCGGGCACTCTAGTACTGTAATGGTAATAACTAGAGCCTGGATTTATTGCGCCTAAAATATTGCAGTTATAGTTCCTAAATATTGTTCTTATTGCACCTGAAAATTGCTCTTATTGCACCTAAAATTTGCTCTTATTGCACCTATGCAGTAGGAGTGGAGGAGATAGGAAACAAGGAAAAGGTAACTTCAGCGAAAAATTGAAAAGACAAAAAAAAAAAAATTCGCATAGCAAACGGGCATAGCCTGTCAGTGGATCAACGGACACCATCAGTTCCGAATACCAATTATTGTCAATATACATTGCGCTTGTGCTAATTGACAATTCTTCCCAATGATAAGAATGATTCTTGCAAATATCCCGCTTTACCTGTTCCCATGATTTATCCCCCGAACGAAAAAGGTTAAAAAAATTTAGTCGTCAGATTTTGAAACTCAATTATATTTTTACCTCAACAAATAAATGAAAAATTATTTATATTTGATAAGTGAAACAATTGTCATATCGTTTGAAGTGGTGTGACAAGTGGCAGTGATAATAAGTGCCATGAGTTCACACGTCTCTCATCGTAACGCGTTCAATCACGAAAATGAACACGAGATCTGCGACAACTTTTTTGTCATGTCCGCACGTAGACGTGTCCTTCATTCATATGAATGATGCCGCGTGTTCAGTTATGATATAGTTTCTTTACTTTTTCGCTTATATTTCGCATCGGTTTGAAGTCACATTCGTATCCCATAATCTTAGACTGATTATAATAGGAGCAGCCTAGTTTAAAAATATTTATAGCCTGATGAACCAACAGAAGAGAACTCAGCACAAAGCAATCAGGTGGACTGTCAAATCAAAGATGGTGTCCGTATTCTCACAACATTTTTAGGTTTTCTAGTTTTCTTCTCTTAAACGGGAGTACTGTACAGTGATTCTGATCATTAAAGTGAAGATAAAAAACTTTATTGTCGATTTGTCTATGATCTTTGAACGCTACAGAGGATAAATTTTGCATTTATAAGGTCTGTTTACTCAACTTGAATGATGCAGCGCGTTCAAAAATGCGACATGTTTCATTCTTCAGCCTACCGCGTTTGCTGCAGCTGCTATTTCAAATCAACGCGCCGCGTCCATCAGTTTGAGTGTACGCGTTACAATGAGGGACATGTGAACACGGCCTAATATATTGCATTTATAGCTCTCATTGCAGTTATTGCACCTTTTGCAGTAATTGCTCTTATTGCACTAACGCTGGAAACTGCATAAATCCGGGCTCTACTTCATAACTCTCAGAGATCTTATATCTCGCTTAAAGGATTTACGTAAACCGTAAATAAGACCAATTTATTTGCAATACGGGTACAGCTGCAATACGATCGAGGAATATACTATGGAAAGTTTCTTACCATCTCCCGAGCATTGATCCTAAATAGTCTGCTTGCACCTTTGGTTGAACGGAAATTAGGAAGGTCCTGCCGAGCCGAAATGGAATTACCGCGGCTATCTTGTACAGCGCCTTACCGAAGACCAAAAACTCACGCGGGAGGGCCTGGGATCTTCATTTTGACAGCAGGGGTGGCTCAGTGGGGCTCGCTCATCTTATGCTGGGGGAGTTTGATTAGATTAGATAGCTGACAGTAGACGGGCCTACGGGCCCATTCGTAGAGCGCAAACGGTACCAACGCTCCGGCTAGCCATGGACCCCATTGGTTACTTTAGCCTTACCTGGTCCTTGGAAACGTTTTTCTTCAATGCCCACTTTGCTCCCTTCCATTATTTTGTGCCCATGGCCGATGGAAATTTTTTAGGTGATAAGTCGATGCTCTGCGCTGCTGCCTCCAGTGGACGATCGTATCAGTGCTTGCACTATCCTGATAGGTCAATGATGCTTTGCTTCTGTTCTTTTCCACTCTTTCCCAACTTGCTGCATATATGAGCCTTAATCCAGCCCGTGTGATACGTCATAAAATGCAGGCGCCGCGTTCCTGTCAACAAACTATAATTATTTTCCTCTCCTGATTTTAGAACAAGTTATGTCTAGAATGGCTTATGCTATGAGACTTCTAATGTCGGGGCTACACTATGCATTCGTACACTCAACTTAATGCGAGGATGGAAGGCTCGCGCATCCTTCCGGTACATATTTTAAGCCTGTAGCATGAACGACATGCTAACTGCGCATGCTCACACCAAGTTGTGCGTGTGAATTGTTAGTGTGGGCCCGGCTTGTAATCTATACCAATCTACTCAGACAGAAGGGTGCAGTGTAGCCTCCGCAGCAAAAAAAAAAAAAAAAAACTATTTGAACAAGGAAAAAGTGTCATTATTCATTCTGTACCGTCATTTTTAAGGGATTTTTGGTAGAAGTTTCCCCAGTGCTAGTGCACTCCTTCCGGTAGCAAATTTTAAAACTAAGATAAATAATCTTCATTTTCTGTATTACATCAACTACTAGCTACGGTGTAATTTATTTGACAGCAAGAACAATTTTCTGTGCAATTTTTTATATAATTTTATGCATTAACTACAACGGTGTTGAGGTAGGTATTATTTACGGAACACAAAGTACTTTCTGTTCGAATCCTGAATCCGACAACGCCATCAAGACTTGAAATTGATTAAGCAAATTATTAAATTTGAAGTGCACTACTAGTAAACCTAATTACATTTCTGATAGACTCCCAGTATTATTACATACTGTACGTATATTCGGACGTCCCTCTCGATAGTCTCAACCTAATACTTGAAATACAACTTGATATACTGTATTTTACAGGCGTTAATAGATAATATCATAGGAAATTCACTGCTGAATTGCCAAGATGCGGCTGCGGTGGGGAAACAAATAAATTGAAAATAATGTGCCTAAATTTTAAAGTTTAAGCAAAAGAACAACAGTGGCATGCGGAATAGCTTATTTAATAGCAGAAACTAGCACAACAAGCATGAGGAGACGTCGTCGCAAAAGACATCGCCGTCATATTTGACGGCCGGCCCACTAGTCAGGCAACCATAACACCAGCATCTCATCACCATTCCTTAATTTTTACTAACATAGTGAAACTTATTGAGTATAATGAGCTTGAACAGTAAATACAGTGTATGCGTATTGCTGTAGTAACTTAATAACTCACTAAACCACGTATACGTTGATTTAATTTGCTTCTGTTGTCATGAAGAAAATAGAAAGCGGTTTGAAATTAAGGCCATCTGTTGTCAACAATCGTCTCATTAATTGCATTACAGATTTTTCCTCTTATGTCTCTTCAGTACATGTCTTGCATAGCTCTCTATTGCAGATAGTAGCTCTACTTAATCGTAATAGCCCGAAGCCTTGACTTCACCTTCAATACGACTCATACTAACTCATTATCACTGCCACCTGTAATAAAATGTTCTTCTCTTTTGCAGGTACGTTTGTGCTCCAATGTGTTTCGTAGAGGGATAGTACTGAGGGTGTGGCCACGGTGAGTACAGCTTTAGCTTACAGATACCGTCCTATTGTCGCGGCCTTGTTATCTTCAGTCATTTCCCTTGTTTAATTTTCGAATATGCTGTGTTCTGTCAAGTGTTCTACTCGCTAGCCATTCAATTTCGTTGGTGTTCAAGTTTGTATTGTCAACAATATAGTCTTCCGTTGTTTGAAAGTTGAAAATTTTAGATTTTTTTCCCACGTCGTTCAATAAATACGTCAACCGTTTGTACATATATTTGGACTTGAAAAGCTTCTGCTACTCTTCTTTTCATTGCCTCATCACATTTATTACTCAGGAATATTGATATTCAAATGTTCTGAATTTGCTCCTAACCTATTTTTTTGATCATGATGTGTCCGTTTAAATTATATGTTGAATTTAGCAGAATAGCTGGAGAGTCCAGTGGCGGCAATTCGCTGTCTGAAGTGGAGGCCTAACGCAATGTCGTAATTTTGTAGTCTGGCTTCTGTATTTATTATTTACAGACTAGACTGCAAGAGTACCCAACTAGAGCTGCAACATAAATAGAATTACATGGCTAATTTCACCAGTGCGGTTAATACGTATATTTTACCTTCAGTAACTCAGCGGTAAGAAATGTTGCCTCACTCGCTGTCACGATGCAGGACATTCTATCCCACGCCAGGGAGGAAGGTCTTGGTGTTCGGCTGTGGTTGGTCAGGATTTCTGTCACGTTTAGAAGAGAGGGGGAATTGGGTGCTGACCTTACGGCGGGGAGCGCTGTTGTCATGTGTGCCTTCCGTTAATGAAACCATAGCTCTGACAATTTATAATCTGGTGCAGCCGTGCACGCTTCTGGGCCTTAGCAGGGATATATTTGCAACACGAACCAGTACATGTAGGTTTCGTGGTTGGGATATGTGGTCAAGATGACTATACTTGTACCAAAGAAATCCTCGTGATGCTCCATGGATTTTTGCGCTTTGCATTTAATCCACTTTTTTTCTAATGTCAACTTCCTCCTCAAATATAAAACTTGCAGATTGGATATCTGAGCTTCCAGTTTTAAATGCGACCAATGGAGATGTGATCGATCTTTCTTATACAAGTTCACAGCTTTGGCGGACAATATACTCCCATTGCTGCCATGCTCATTGATAATACCAATTATAAAGTTATATACACCGTGCTCGCAGTTAATTGCAGCATTACTATATACCGACATCAGTCCCCCACAGTGACTGTTGTAAATAGTGTCCTCGGGGAAGCCGTTTTATCTTCCCAATTAGCGCCCGTATTTTACGATGCCCCTTTTATAACCTCACGATCAGATGTTTTGAATTCGTCCTGGGATCTCAATTAATACGACAGTCCGTGATGACTCGTTCGGTGCAGCGACCACGAAGTTCCCCTCAGTTCGTACCCGATCATTGAAAGTGATGACAGCTTCTGCAAAAGTAAGGAAGTTATTAAATTAACTACTAGAGTGACAGCGAAGGAATTGAGACGACCCGTCTTCATTTAATATGCCTTTGTCACTAATATACTTCTGAAACATACGCTACAACAGCCGACTACAATAACTCTCTCTCTCTTTCAATTCATGTAAGAAGCAATATCGTCTCCCACCATAGGTTACATTCGGAAAAAAGTCTTACATTAGTGAGCAGCAAAGCCTCAATGAATTTAAATAAATTACCCATCACGTATCCACGATACCGAACAAGCCTGCAGTACATCGAAGATTTTGTTTTGAAGTAAAATCTGCTCCGTCAAAAGGGAGATAGCAAGCGGAATGAAATAAGGTCTACTGCCCGTGAAAAATCATGGCTTCGTCCGCACTTCGTTGATTAGCTTCTGAATTTGTACGCTATAAACTGAGAACAAATATACGGTCCGATGCTTGGAGAAAGTTATAAAAATGAGACTGCTGCCCGCGCTATAAAGAGCTGTAATAGTCCTATTTTTTCGATTCCGAGAAGTGTTTCAAGCAAGAAGTGCATTGCGATAAAGGAATAAAGATCCCACTTTCGCCATCATCTGCAACCTGGTCATCGATCTCCATGAAAACGCAACCTAAGTACAAGATTTGCAATCAGGCCTATTTTTCGCCTATCTATTTGTTTAAGAGCGTGACCCGAAACATAGAAATATATAATTTTATAAACATACAATGATACAAATAAATAAACAAATTAACACACAACGGTGTTTATTATATTGTATTGATAATGCAAAACCTTTTGCTAAAATTAAGAACTCTTAAAATTTTCCCAAAGCGGAACAATGTCATATTACATCTTCTGAAGTTCTCTTCCGTGACAGTACAAGGTTTTCAGAGATACCTTTAGGTGCTGTCAGTAGCTGCTCTCCAGTTCCAAAGATGTCTTAAGGTACGGTCATTGTAATGCATTACTTGCTTCAAAGACATCCTCAGGCACGCCATTACATAGCTCTGCTAGTTTCCAAGATCTCCTCAGGTACGGCAGTTATTTAGATTCCACGTTCAAAGATATCTCAAAGAAGTTCTTTCCATTACACTCTCAATTCCAAAGATATCGTATGCAGTCATTCCATGGCACTTCCAGTTTCAAAGTTGGCTTTAGGTGTTCCCACTCCTGATATGACCACTTGGATCCTTTGTCAGCTGCGGAGCCGCGTGGCGCTTCTATAATATTGGGGATGGTTTGTTCGTCCTTGAAGCCTTTATGATCCTATGGCCTATGCGCGATCTTTTTGGCTCTGAACTGACACTCCTTGACGAGTCCTTAACGGGCACGTTGCAAAGCTCTACTGACGGGTCCATAAAGGGCGTCTTGTGAAGCAGGAGTCATGGGTCTATAACGGGTGCCTGGCAAAGCTGGAGTGACGGCTCCATAACGGGTGCCCGATGAAGATCGGGTGACGGGTCTGTAACGAGTGCCTGGCAAAGCTGGAGTGACGGTTCCATAACAGATATCCGATGAAGATGGAGTGACGAGTCAATAACGGGCGTCTTGTAATGTTGAACCTTCTTGGCCCGAAACCAGTACCTGTTGAGCCTGGACGGGTCGAGTCCATACTTGCGCTTCGTGAAGCATGACTGGTGAGTCCATATCGTGGAAACGGTACAGAACAGTTCATAGGGAACGAATTTTTGTGAAACCTTGGCTCACGAGTTCATTGCGGGCGTCGTTTTGTGAAACCTTGGCTAACGAGTCCGTTATGGACGGCTTATGGTGAGAACTTGTCCCGCGGGTCCAATACGGTGGCTTGTTTTGTCAAGAATATATTTGTTGTAGTTGTTTTCTTACATGAAGGGCGTTGGAAATAATTTCATCAAATTATCATTTGTTACGGCTAACACGCTCGTACGTCGCTTGGTTTGTTTGATGCGACTATGTAGCAATCTCTTGTTTCATCAACTTTGTATCTGCACTTAGGTACCATTGCTCGTAATAAATTATCCCAATCAGTAGTGTTTCATATTCTCTTTAATTTATGGGTTTAAATATACTTTATCGCTCAAGTATTGTTCTAAAAAAAATATTTCGGTACTAAAGTATTGTTTTAAAATAAGCTTCCATGATCTATTATTTTCACAGTAATTAATGTTTGAAAACTGTGCTCTATTACCAGTTTATGATGCATTTTCATATTAATTTATAAGGGCAAATATTTCATCTTTCAATTACTCGTATAAAAATTTAAATTAAACAATTATTTCACCCCATTTCCAATTCAAATTTTCTACTCGAAAAGTAACTGTTTTTGACCACGTTTTTCAACTTTACTGTTGAACGTATTTCTTTTTTATTAATAAAAAAATTATCGTTATTTGACTTTTGAATTTTCATGCAAACTTACCCGAGTAATTAATATTTCTTCACTCGCGCATTTTCACTTTACCCTAGAAATGCTACGGGCAATTAAAGACTTGGTTTAAGTTGGCGTAATCTTCTGTAAAATTTGCTAACTTCGCCCCACGGTCAGAGTTCTAATGATCTTGTTAATTAGCCGACCAGCGACCGCTGGCATTAGTGCGTCTTTATTTCTTCCCCAAGAGTTCTCAAGTGCCGGAAATAATTTTGCGTCATCCGCTCTACTGCTGTCGGATTAACGAAGCGTTTCTATTAAGTGCCCAGAAATAATTTTGCATCCTACGTTGGACTGCGATCGGCTTCTCCGAGGTGTATTTAGCAAGTAGCTACTTGAAATGATCTTGCATCGTGCCATCGTGCGTGTCTATATGGCGCGTGAAATTCACTCTGCATCGTGCTATATATTATATATAAAACGTTTCCAATAGTTGCTTTAATATTGTTTTGCTTCATGCGTTGTATTGATGTCGGATAAACGATGTATTTAATAAATGACTAACGATCGTTGGTCTAAGCTTTGGACGCTCACTCTACCATGTTTTTCATTTAGTTGTGCCTGTCACAGTGGATCTAGTTTTTGTTTCTTACTTAGTGAAGTATGTATTCAGAAGATATGTCACTGAACTTAATTGTCCGCCATCTTTTGGTTTACCCATCCTAGGTATGCTTTGGGAAGCAACAACCCCAGGGGGACTGTGTAGGTTACCTAAGTCATTAGCTAGGCCCTCAGGAAGTCTCATGCCCTTTTTGCTTCCTTCCATTGTCATGCTCCTGCTGATGAAGCTTTGTTCTGCTCTTCCTCTTCTTTCTCGATTTGCTTTTCTCACGCATGTTGATCCGTTGACTTTGCGTGGGAACACCCGTGTGCAAGGAATCTACGTTCTATGGCCACACCAGATGTCCCTTGTTCCTTCCTCTTTGAGATCGTCTTTGAGCGGAAACATAGGCTTTAGTTAATCATCATAACTAACTCAGCCGTCTTTCTATCAAACAGCCGATAACACGAGATATTTCGGGTTAGCATCTTAATAATTTTCGTCTAGCTGTTATAATAATAAATCTAATGTTAAAAAAATTGATTTAAATCCCTATAGCCATTTCTGCGTCGTCGAGTGTTGTGGTAGTGCAAATTGCTTCCAGAAGCTCATTTGTGGGAATTTGTGCCCACAGCTCACCGTTCGTAGCTCCGTCATTGGGATAACAGACTCTGCTCTGTTACCTAAAGCAGGCCGGAGAGCTGCTCTGAAATAATTCAGGGCCATAGGCGCAATTGTGGTGAGCAGCTTGGCAGGTCGTTTTACAGCCCACTAGTTTGAAAATAAGTTCAAATGCTCTGCAGACTAACAGTTCAAATGCTGCTCCAACTAATGTAGTTGGATCAATTGCTGCACAGACTACCCAGACTATCTGTTGGATCAAATATATCACAAACTAACAGCTGAATGAAATGCTGCTCAGACTAGCAGTTGGAACAAATGAGGCCAGGACTTTACAGTTAGATCCAATGCTGCACCGACTAACAGTCAGACCAGCCGCAGTAGAGGCAGCTGGACGACGGTGGACGCCATTAAGAAAATGCGAGCTTTACTC
>LQNS02276498.1:5691284-5708214 GCA_001587735.2 Parhyale hawaiensis | reverse complement strand
GGTCCCACTGTACGCGACCTGGACACGAGCATGGTCTTAGTCTTGCCTGCATTTAGCCTCATCCCCCACCTAGAACACCAGGAATCAATAATTTCCAAATCATGTTGAATAGATTCTGAAACCCATCCTATGGTATGGGGTATGGCGCCCCCTGGGTAGCCCATCGGTTGCTTCAGCATTAGCTAGGCCTTCGGGACGTCTTTCTTTAGTGCCCACTTTGCTTCTTTCCCTTTCAAAAGCTTCTATTGACCCCCTCTCGGGTAGATAGTCATCTTCTTTCCCAAGGGGTAGTTCGCCTTCTTCTTTCCCAAATGAATGTGCCCCTGCGCGTTGATTCAAACTGGGACACACTTACCCGTGGGTTCTACATTGCTGTCGACTTAATATCTGTTCCTTATTTCTTTCTCTTTTCGGTCACCATTGTAGTGAGAATGGGAGGATTGCGCTCTTCAAAATAACAAGGCTTTATTTCCTGTAGCGGTGGTTCAACATTAAAAACATGAACCGTTTTAGGAAATTCCAAAGTCCCGTGCACTTTACTGGAATACAAATATTATATATCTATTGTCTATATATTTATATATAATAATACACTGTTGGTCGCTGGCATGTTTGTCGGTTGCTTGGTCGCCCTGTCTCCATTTGAAGGATTAGATGCGACAAGATTCATCTACTGAACACCAAGGGGTGAGATAAGAGAAAGAAAACTCGAGAATCATATTAGCAGCAAATACATTCTTTGACTATGGTCGAGATAGTACGAGATACTTCTTGGCGTCTTTCTGTTGAGCTTGTGATATGAAAGGCTTATTTTTCAGTAAATCGCCTGCAGCTCTCAATCCTTCATACGTCGTTCAGTGCGCTCAATATTTTTGTAATATATTTCAACATTAAACGAATTCTACAAATTTGTTATAGTACGCATTATCTTGAAATTGAGATATATGTCATTAGAAGAACTGAATATTATTTTTGCTTTAATATTTGGAAGCACAAAAGAATGATAGCAACGAGCTTTCGTTACGGGCTTTTGACCATCGGGCACCCTATAGTTAATACCTATTATATTTTTCTTTCCCGACACTACATGTTCCTTCTCTTTCCTTGCGTGCCGCTCCTTTACCGTGGCAAGAACACGAACGAACATATATTTACAAAGACGAGTGACTCGCGCTGTTATCAAATGATATCAGAACGAAGCCCCGATTCTTCACTCTTCTGCGCGGGTCTGTTTTCTTTTGAAATGTTTTTCTTTTCTCATCCGTTGGTATCCTCAATTTGCGCATCGATAGTGAACTCAAAAAAATATTTTGTGGGCGAAGAGAAGCACAATCTAGTATCGATGCTACCACGTAAATGTACTTACGTTGTCTTCAGTCGCTTGAGTAAAAAAAAATTGTTGAAGCAGATGAATTATGGTCTTTATCCAATCCGTTACTTCGGGACTGGGAGACAAGCGGTCAATGTATAAAGCTTTCTTGTCTGCCTGAAGCCCATTTCGCTTCGAAAAGTACAGTAGGTCGACTAGTGGTCAAAATATGTGTAACGGAACAACCAGTTTTTAAATATTTATTACTTTATGTGTTTGGAATGTACATTTATAAAATTTTCAAAAAATATACTTGGAATATATATGTATAAATGGCATATAAAGATTTTACATAGATATTTAATTGTAAGTAGGTAGTAAACTTTGCCCTGGCCATGGTTAAGGAACGCTGTTGAATTATCCTGATCAATGTAGTAATAGTCAATTTATATATTGTTTAAGCAACTTAATATACAGCTTTAATTTATTCAGAAAACTATAATTATTTATTCATTTTCAAGCAATGTGGCNACTTTGCCCTGGCCATGGTTAAGGAACGCTGTTGAATTATCCTGATCAATGTAGTAATAGTCAATTTATATATTGTTTAAGCAACTTAATATACAGCTTTAATTTATTCAGAAAACTATAATTATTTATTCATTTTCAAGCAATGTGGCGGCAACAACTCGTAAAGCTTTGACTCCAGAAGCACAACTCTTTCTAGCTATCATAGAGAAGGAAAGTCATTTTTAAAATTGCTGGCATTGTATGTAACAAGGTCAAAAGGTATTTTTTGCCGTAGATCTAAGATTGATAAAGCACTTGAACTTAACGAAAAATCGGCAGAGTTTTTTAATGACTTCTAAATGACACGACCGATTGATTGTTAAAAAAAAACGTTGATGGCGTGTTCTGAAAGAAGATTCGGAAGACATCCATAGCAACATTTATAAGAAGTTAATTTGCAGTGAAATCATCCAAGGTAAAGGAAAGTTCACTAAACGTTGAATTTTTATTATCGTTTTTCATATAGAAAGGCCAATAATTAATGAAGTTTTGAGAATTTTTAATGTTTTCCGTAATTTTTTGCCCCGGTAAAATGTGTATTTTTTGTTTTATGTTGAAAGTTTTATAAAAGTACAAAACAAAACATTTCAGTAATGAATAGCTAAAAAATTGTTGTCGCTCCGTTCCTTATATTTTGGCCACTAGTGTAGCTACATGGATACATGGATAAGTGAATACGCAATCGCGCTGCTTCTAAGCTCACCTCAGATCTACCGTTCGACACCTGTGTGACGTCAACAGTGGCGCATGGCGCGGCTGCAGATGCCTAAACGGCATTGGCATCATGAATAAAAAATGCAACGTAGTTGCTAGCAATCAACTGTAACGTCTTCTTTGTCGCTAATTTCTGAAAAAAATACTGTAGGAAAGCTCGGCTGAGCTCATTCGTCTGCATAGTAGCTTAATAGCTGCGTTTTGAGGTCATACGTTTGAGCGTTAGATGGGAGAGGCGCGTGCATAATCTTTTTCAATTGTTTTATTTTTCTTTAGCTCATTTCTTACTGGCAGTTGAAACTTCAGGCTGAACTGGAACCAAAAATATTTACAGTTCATATTGCCGCCAAATTTTGATCTTGATGGAGTTACTGCTGGCAGCCGAACGATACAAAGACGTATCCGGCGAATTTTTTTGGTTAAACTGTATATTCTTAGTGTTGTTGACTTTCAAGTATCTTCAATATAATAAAGACCAATGTGTATTCATCTGTTTATTTATTTGTTGGTTTGTTTATTTATTCATCTGTCCATTTCGGTCTAACTTGGAGAAAACGAGCAAAAATTAGGCGAGATTGCAGCAATTTTATATTTATTTCAATGCAGGCAGTTCCTGCAGTGCCAAAGTTGAAATCATATCACTGAAAAATATATGAAGCTTTTCTTAACACTGTCATGCATCCTGATTCTTGGTCTCTTTCCACAGATAATTAAGTTCTATCATTTATTCTTCCAGCTTGATTTCATTCATGAACGAAAAAGTTTTTCGCTGAGCGAAAAAAATTGGACGTTTATATGATCATGTCGAAAATTCAGAATTTACGATAAAGTTGAAGCTATCCAACTCAGGGCAGCAAAGTTGATCCCTCTGCAACAAAACATGCCATATATACGAGCGACGTCTACAGGAAGTAGGACTCGTCTTTTGCGCAAAGACGACTCGAGGGCAACTATCAGAAACATTCAAGTACTTGAATGGCTTCAACGACGTACCTACTAATACGAGTCTTGTTGACAGAAGCATTGGTTATTGTCTCCGGAGCGACGGCTAAGAACTCATGTATCATGTACAGGGATCGAAGAACGACTCTAAAACAGTAGTTTTTCCCCTAATTCACGGTAAACATTTGGAATAGACTCCCAAATGAAGTTTTCAGTACAGAGACAGTCTATGATTTTTAAGAATCGCGTTGATGAACAGTGAGAGAAACACCCTTCTCAGGTACGAACTCTTCCTCTAGAAGTAACAATCTCTTAACGGGCAAAGCTCCAGGGGCCACCGTAATCCATCATATTTCTTGCCTTAATTTAATCAACGTCTAAGTGCTCCACGAATCTGCAGTACATAATCATACCAGCACGATTATTTGCTTTGGTAACTTCATGCTCTTTTTCTTTTCTTCTTCAGATGTCTAAATAATTTTAAATTAATGGCAGTAGCTCATTGAGAGTTGGAGCGTCAGTCCAGGCTGCCCTCTAAGAATGGGCCTGATGGACCGTCTACTGCCAGCTATGTAATGTAATCATATCCTGGGGTATCCATGATACTGAGTTGAAATTAAAATTTTTAGTCATGCTTGTCAACAAGCAAAACTAATTAGTTATTCTCCATGCCAGCGAAAGAAAGAATGGTTTTCGCTGCTCAGCAGTTGTGAAGCCAAGCACGCTAATCTCTTTACTATGTTCCCTTATGCCGAGGCCACACGTGCATTTCTACGCCCAACTGGTGGCTAGGAATGAGCAGCTCGCGGGCCGTTTTTATTTTCCTATTTTTGAAATCAATATCATGGATACCGTGGCATAAATGACGTCCGAGTCTCACATCAATGCATCAAGTTGTCTGTGTAAACGCTAAGTGTGGCCCAGTATTACGCTGGCAACTGCATTAGCGAAAGTGTTACAATGGACAAATATCACTTCTTCACTGTTCGTTTAAAGGCCGGGTACGCTAGTTTAATAATTAAAATTTGCGATTTTGCTTTCATGAAGGAAGTTTTACTCCCCTAAACTCATGATGGTAAAACTTTCCTTGTTTTAATAGGTACCAGATAAAGCCTTACAGGTATGAGGCATCTTTCGTAGCAAAATCCATACTTCAAGCGGGTAAAAATAACAGGGTCGTCTCCAATTATTTTTCATCCATTTCGACGGCTTGAGACTCTAGTATGATATAAACATAACTATAGTGGGATGAATATTTCTAGAGAGACTCGGCGATTGACCAACTCTGTAGCTGATTATGAATTATTAAAGGTGCGGTCAGATGCTAACAGGATAATACGATAATCGTCCATAAATTACGGCAATTTATCTGCCGCTCTCGACAGTAATCGCTCAAAGTTTCTTTCTCTCTCGGCTGTCGTGTCACGTTAGTGATAAAAGTTACACTGTTGCCAACGCTATATAATAAATAACAATGAGCATTTATTCATATATGAATATACCTATATGTCTATATGTTCATTATATTTGTATTGTTTACATGTAAGCCCGCAGTGGCAGGATGGTTGAGTGTTGACCCTTGCAAGCAGAATGCCCGGGATCGGGACTGTTATTAGCAATCAATTTCTTTCGTTTGGAGCGCTGAGTCAGCATAGGTGCGCGAATGCTACTGCAGAGGTACTGACCCTAATCAGAAATGGCAATGGTCTGGAGGTCGCGGGTCGCTTGAATGAAAGCCTGCCGTTGTAGGTGTCATAGCTCTTGACAACATGAGACAGACTGCAGCCGTGCACTTCTTTTGGGCCAGGTGGCCTATGTCAATTGCACGAACCAGCACCTATGGGTTTCCCAGCTTGTTGTTCAGTCGCATTGACTTGACTTATACTGTATATATGTACTTATATTTGTTCTATCACGCTATATGACGATGGGACTATATCTACTGGTGAACCTGGACACCATTAATGATTGTAAAAAATTCACGATGATGTTTCTCAATTGCCACACTTTCGTGAATACAGCTGCCACTTTAAAGGAACAAGAACGATGAGCGTTCTCAGTTTCACTCCTGCTTAGCAGTGACACCCTTCTTTTCTGTCTCTGACAAGGAGAAAAATTAATAACTTTTTACAGGATCACTTAAAATTTCAATTTAGACTCTGTATCGTCGGTACGCCAGGGTATCAAAAACGTCGTATCGTGGATACGCCAGGATGTCATAAACGGTATCGTGGTTTGGCCAAGATATCATAAACGTCGACACTTTTTCGCTGAACGTAGAACGAAAAGCTGTTTTTATTATGAATAAAACCAAGTAGACGAGTAAATCATACAACGAAATTATCTGTAGCAAGAAACCAACAATTAGGATGCATGGTAGTGCTGAAGGAATCTTTAGATATCATTATTGCTTCGAATACAATGTAGGCAATGAAAGAAGTGCATTTACACGTCAGGTTGCCGTCGATTTTTTTGCCATCGTCGGCAACCTGGTATAATTAGAGGGCCCAGCCGTCGAAAATGACGGCAATAATTTTTCTCTTTATTGTTTAAGTTCCCAGTATAAGTTTTGCCGCAAAATAGGTTTCACACTGGCAGACGTGATTAATAAAATGCAAGTTCTTTATTATACTGTTTTGATTGAAGCTTGTAAGAAAACTCTTTACCTTCAATTGAAAAGTCCTAGACAGCGATAAAAGCTAAGAAATTAAACGTTTCATTGAAGTACTTATTTACAGCTTTCATTTCCTGACCACATAGTCGACTAGCTTCAGAACTAATTCTAATTATCATTGCCTGGATGTATATTTAGATATTTTTTTTTACTAGTACTAGTCGAAAATGAGGGCAAAACATTTGTGTCACAGTTTCCTGATTTTTCTTGCTGGTGGCCAATATTGTGCCGGAGCTTCAAAGAATTTTGCTGAAGCGGCGCCATGAAACTGAGTTCGGTAAACTGTCGCATATCGTATACAGGATACCAAAATATGCAGTATTTTCCTCAAAACGCAAATGATTCACCCTACTGTGTTAAGCTTTGTCCTGTACAGTCCAGGACTTGAACGCTTGAACATCTTCACTGCCAAACACAGATCCCGGCGAAATTGTCTAAGAAATTCTTCAAGGCATAAACTGCAGCTGGTAATTCGGTTGTGATGTTTGTACTGAGAAATTCAGTCGATGGCCGGAGGCGCTAGATAACATAGGCTCTTTGCAGGGCTGCTGCGGGTCCTTGTGGCGCCAATCGAAAATAAACAAACGTCCCAATTCTCAAAGGTACCATTCCAGTAACAAATTCAGCTGTGCAGCTTTGGAGACATTCTCTTTATTTTATTAGCCAAATGGGGAATTGGAGCGTGCAGTGCTCTGCCTTTGCAGCTCTAGCGCTGTGGAGAATGCTTTCCTAGCTAATTATATAGTGACCTAAATATATGCTAGAAGTCGAATGTAAATCATATCAACTGACATTTGTTTGTAACGTAAGTCGTTACCGCTGATTCGTAATTTTCGACTGAGTTTCGAGAACAGATACCAAACCTATTACCTTCGAGATTGCCTTGTTTCGATGGAGGTGTGCCAGTTTATGATGCCTAAAGTGCAATGCTAATAATAAAGATAGGTATTCGTAATTCAATATTGCCCCAACTGTCGGTGAAAATTGCATAGAAAGACGTCCTTTCACTTCGAAATTTCTTATGCTGCTAGAGCAATTTTATCTCTGAAGCATTTTAGAATCGTTAAATTAAGTGGAAATATAGTGATAAAGTTTGATAAAGCCTATGTTGAAAAACTATATCATTATAGTATATCTCATGATTGCTTACCATTTAAATCCAGAATTTTTCAGCTTTTGCCTGGTTCCTTCACTTAGCAAACACACCTACAGTTTCTGCTATATACAAGTAGTCTAGTGTGCGCCTACCCTTTGTTGAGACACTCATAGTTCTCAAAGGTCCACTTTGGCTGACGCTGTAACTATTTCTTCACGTTTAGGACTTCATTTTTTAGTTCATATAGGCTTCTTGAACTTACGTGAAACGTTTGTATCGATATTTACCGAAGCTTAATACGGAACATGAATGCTAAGCTTTACAAGTTCTGCGATATTCGCCTTTGTTTGACGAGGGCATCACACTGAAGTTACTGCATTTGCCGACATATGTGTGGCAGAGTGTCAGAGTGCTGCACTTCCGTGCTCTAGGTCGAGTGTTCGCGTCCTTGCCAAGGGGCTGAATACTTCATGCATGGAACTGCAGCATCAGTGTTTCTGACATCCACTTAACCAGAAATGGAACCCTCGGAGGATGGGTTACAGTTACCACTTAACCCTTCCATTTTGGACGCCTTGGCTCTGCCACACTGTGGTTGATTGCAGCCTTGCACTCTTTGGGGCTTTGCGAACATTAATCAGCAGCACGAACCAGTGCACAAGTCCATACGGATTTTTCAGCATGGGCGTGCGGCGAGTATAATCTTACATCTACTTTAAGAGGCAGAAAATAATCGATATTACTTTTGACCACAAGATAATGTGTCTTCGATTCTCAGTGGAGAAATTGTAGGCACGCAGCGGATGTTTGCTGTGGATGGAGTATTTCCTGATATCACTTGTTTGTCTAATATTTTCTACTAGGTTTGGACAGTTCTGTCCATGGGTGCACTAATCTCACCAGCTATAGTTCTTGAACTAACGCTATGGACTTCGCTTTTGCTGCTTTGGGTCAAGTCGAAGGCTTTGTTTCGACCCGATTACTCCTGAGACGGCCTCAACCTGACCCCTTGAGCTTGAGGCCGTAAGGTTATTGATTATTCTAAGACTGAAACGGATCATGGAGGAAAATACGAAGCTTCTCTGTTGAGAACCTACACACAAAAAATTCCGAAGAAAATGGCAGTAACCTTGGCCAGGTCAGTTCATCCTTCCTTATTTCGTCACACTGTGTTTGCTCTGTTGCCTCGTACGGTGCCCAATTTTGCTCCATGAATAGGTCGTAAATGGTCTTATTTCTGCCTGATTTTGCCTCATTCAAAATCTTTATTACCGAATTTGTTGCTGATTTTTGGACTGTCCTTGGCGTTTTTCTAGGGCTGGAAAACAAAATGGCGGAGACGAGGTGGAAAAGACGAGTTTAATATTTTATCGTTCCTAATACAGAGAACTTTTTTCTTTGGGCTTACCAGGGTCTTGGTGATACAATGTCGGTGCTTGCATTGCGGCAAATTTTTGCAAAATATATACTTTATGTGTTATGAATTCCTTGAAATACACGACGACACCCAGGTGTAATACTACTGTAGGAGTTTTCGAAAGTTTTTTTTACCTTTTGACCGTAAGCTTTTGAACTACTTAGAGTAGCCCGTCTTAGTTCTGCTGATGGAATTTGAAATTTCGTTCTCTTGAAGACGGGCTCTGCTTCATAGTCGAATTCTTGGGATCAAATAAACAAAAAAAAACAGAAGACCTTCCACATCTCCAGTACTTTAAATGTCATACTCACGTTGTTGTTAACAATTATTTGCATCTATCGATAATTGAGCTTTCAGAATATAATTCAAGATCCGGATTAATCGGACGGGAAACATTACTATTGGCGCCAATTGTCTGAAGTCGCCAGTATGTGGCTATGGGCTCGCAATATTTGCGGCGAAAACACATTGGGGAAAATATACATCGATACGTGGATTCATGTTGTGCATCCAAAGTGGGAACATTGGTGGCTGTTGCGCGTCGAACATTCATTTTAATCGACTTGAAAAGTTTCAGGATGTACAAAATATTCAAAGGGCATCAGTTTCGGTACTTTTCGATCAGGCCACATTATTTCTCTGCCGAAGATGTTAGGTTTTTGCCGAGGTTTGCTGAACGGATCTTCATTTTCATTTTCAGCAGCTATTAGACATGCCACGAGCACCAGATGATCAAATTTTGGTGATGGTCAGTCCTTAGACCTCCTATGCTTGTCTACCAATCTGTCTCATTGCATTGCGTGGCAGAGGTCTCCCCTTTCGGAGTGCAGCTCCAGTTATTTTTGGAGTTATGCAGACAGTTACAATTACTGTGAATTCGAGACTACGATACCCAGAAGCTCTCGGATCTGCGCCCTAAACCATTCCAGGGCGAAGGTGATGTACGTTGCTCCATAATTGCTAAAAATGCGACATTTTCTCCTCACTGACAGTTAGAAGTTGCAGTGGTTAGCTTCTGCAGGAATGCAGACGCCTTTAAATAGCAATAAAAGCAATCGAAAGGCAATACGAGACAAGTTTCAAACAGAGACACGCAGTAGCAGCCAACTGGGGGGGGGGGCAGTAAGACCTGGCACTGCCAAAAGGCAGTGTTCCTATTTTCCAGTGCCAATTTCTATATAAAATTGGGATGATGTACTGGCTAAATATGCTTTGTAGAGACTTGATCTTTTTACTACACATTTTTTTTTGTATTTTCGCACCACACAACTAATTTTGAGACTTTTATGCGTATAGTATCGAGGAAGCAGGAAATAAAATAAGAAAAGCACGAAAAAGTACATTTTTTTGTACATTGCGATGCTTAACCTTTTCTACAAGTTATTCTGCCCTTCTTATAGCAAGAATAGCACTAATTGAAATGTTGTACGTAGGCAACGCTATGAGAGAAGAGTTAAAATTTAAAACTTATGAAACAAAATTGACTTAGGCAGTTTAATGCAGCGTACTTCCTATTGCATCACAAGCAAATATAAACAGACGCAAAAACTGCCGCTTGTTCTCAAAGTTGGAACGTTGGAGGGCGAAAGGACAATATGCAGTTACAGAATTAGGTTATAGGTTCCCAATATCCGTACGAAACTTAATTTGACGCTTGACGCGATGAAAGAAAGCTTTAAAAATTCGACCGCGTGCGTGCGCCAGTCTGCGATCACGACTACATCCATGGGCCAGTTCCGGAGCCGGTGCTGTTATCACGATAACACTTTCGTTGCATTACTGCACACAACAAATTACATTGACTGAGTTACATTTGTTGCTGCTGAACCCGTACGATAGCCTGGCGCGGCCGTACTTCGTCCGTTCTTCAAGCTCAAAGCACTAGTTTTTGCCTGCGTCACCGGTGAAAAACTTAGGTAGGATTATCACAGCCGCCGATGTGCATAATACGAAAGAGATATCTTCACGCAACTGAATGCATAAAACAGACTCTCAATATCATCAATCCATTCCCAATGCTACTTGGCGTCTGGAAATACTATGTCTGTAAATTCTACGTCAGAATGAATCAGGATTTATCGACTGCCGATGACATCATTATCCTCATAACCGCTAGCTTTACATCTGATGCTCTCATCCTTACGCACTGCGCAGGCATATCATTACTCGTATGCAGTAACTAACACCATTGTAACCAAGTTATGTTTCAGTTCTTTATCCCATTGTATTAATACCTACGGAGAAAAAAACCTTTATAGCGAGGTGGCCCAGCCTATTTTAAATAGGGTTATAACAGAACCGCGTTCTCGTACAGTAACGGAAAACTTGCATCATAATACGCTTTTGGACTTCGTAACATGTATTAATTGTGCTGAAGTTAGTTTTCTGTCGTTCGGGCGCCAATACTGTGGAAAAATACCTACGAGTGTTTGTTTTTTAATGCTGGAACATTAGCGTTAGTTTATTTTACTTGGTAAAGTTAGATTTATTTTATTACGACAATAGCTTTTCCATGAATAATGACAAAAATATTTTCAGTATGCGTGTTTGCTATTATAAAGTAAGCTGTGAGAATGTTGAATGAAAATTGGATGCTCTGGAAATTGCCCATAGGATCAAGTCGCTGTAACTGTAACAGAACAGGAGAATATTATTGGATAATAGCATAAATTTGAAGCAAATATATACATATGCCAGCGCTCAATGTGTTATCCAACACAAGTTATTGGAAGATGTGAGCTTCTCTCCTGGATATTTACAGGTACGAGTCAGACTATCAAGTCTGTAATATAAAAATGAAAGCACGCTTGCCGTATACAAAGGGTAGCTGCCTCATATACAGCTGAGCTGTACGTGATTTATAATGCCCCACACTATGCTAATCAGCTGCTACATCTGAATATAGTTCTAGTAACTGACTCTCAGAGCGCAATACAGAGCATCACCCTGTATAACCCAACTCTCCCACTTGTTATACAGATCCAAAGGCGGATCGCAACCTGCCCCAAGAAATTTTGTTCTTTCTGCTGGGTTCCCAGTCATTGTGGAGTCCCGGGAAATGAACTAGCTGACCAAACTGCAAAAACTGCTCTCAACGAGCTCCTAAATCCCACACTAATCCCGCGTAGTGACTACTAATGGTACTACAAGAAACTAGTTCGAGAGGCGTGGGAGTCGGAATGGACTACCAAGGATCCTAACAATAAACTTAAAGAAATTCAACCATCGATATTTACTCCTCATATAGTGCCCAAAGTACCAACAGACGATGGAAAGTCTGCTTGGCGAGACTGCGCGTGGGTCACTCCCACTTAACCCAAGCATATCTGATGAATGACGATCCCCAACCAGATTGCCAACATTGTAATGTTCCCCTTACTATCACGCATATTCTAGTGGCTTGCCCTGNCAACAGACCATGGCAAGTCTGCTTGGCGAGACTGCGCGTGGGTCACTCCCACTTAACCCAAGCATATCTGATGAATGACGATCCCCAACCAGATTGCCAACATTGTAATGTTCCCCTTACTATCACGCATATTTTAGTGGCTTGCCCTCAATTCGTTGCCCAACGCCGACAGTACTTCGGCGCTCATGCTGATTATATCAAGAACTTTTTCTCTGATAATCAAACGGCCTTCCAAGGCTCCTTATATTCCTTCGTCTCCAGCAATGACTTATTATGCTATCTTTGAATAACTGAAGGCCTCAATCCAGTCATGAGAACCGGCTCTATCACATCATCGAATGACGCTTTTCTATCTTTAAATTCTATATATAATATTTTACCTATTTCTTGAATACTAACGCCATTATTGGCGAATGAATAGATCGCTTTTATATCGCCCAGGTATCGAATACGCTGGGAAAACCCTGAAGATAATAATATAAAAATTATGTATTATATATATGTGGAAAAATTGGCTAGCATACAGTTACGCCCGCAAATATTCATACCCCTCGAATATTTTAAGAAATCCTTCAAAACTCTATTTTTTTACAATGTTTATACCATGAGTTACGGCGATGTTCTAGAAAAAGCTCAAAAGCAAGGTGTTTAATAGAATTTTGTTTCAAGAAAATAATCAACACATAGCAAATTAACCATTAATTCGTACCCATCTCAATAACCTGTTGTAAAGCTCAAGCTTTTAATAGCTGCCTCAGACGTTTTATGAAGTTTACTACAAAATTACTACAAACTTCAACAGTTATGTTAACCCATTTATGTTGTACCGTTTTCTCTCATTCCTCAAGGTTCTTTGGTTTCCTGGTATCGACAGATTCTTCACAACGCCCTACGAATGTTCTACCGGATTGAGATCTGAATTTTGGCATGGCCACTACAAAACATAGACTTCATTGTCAGCCAGTCATATTTTAGTTGATTTTGCAGTATCTCTTCGGGGTCCTTGTCATATTGAAAGACCATATCGGGCCCAAAATCAAGATCTTCAGTCGACTGTTTCAAAGTTTCGCTAACAATTTTGACAGATTAGTCTTATGTCTTTATTCCTCAAACCTTCACAAGGCATCCAGTTCCATTGGCTAAGAAACAACGCCAAAACAATCGAATACCACCTCCATGTTTTACAATTAGAACAATATTTTTCTGTTTGAACGCTTCATTCACTTTTTCACTCAAAAAAAAAAAAGTCTGGGACCAAAAAAGTCTGTTCGTTTCAAATGAAAATTGGGATTTTACGTGCCTTGCTTAAGATGAGGCGGTTTCCGTAATCTGAATCATTTCTGTCTTTTCTTCTTGAAAATTCTAGCAGTGTTAGTCTCGAGATTTCGATTCCTTCCATACTGAGATTCTGCTACAACGCTTCCCGTGCGATCTTCAGGTTTTTTATTCACTTTTCGCACTACAGTACTTGTCTTGCCGATCAAAGTGAGACCTTCTCCCTCCTTATTGTCCGTAAGATTCTGAATTGCATTAAATTTTTGTATTTCCGTGCAATACTTTGAACAGTTCAAATAGGAAATTATGATTTCTTTAAAATTAATTTATGGCCACTACCATCCACGTGAGCATCTACAATTTTTCGTCTTAAGTCTACACTGACCTCTCTTTGCGTCCCCATGTCGTGTGAACTGCGGCTAACGTTGAAGTCAGGTAGGTATTTCACGGGTGCCAACATTAAAAATACGAAGTATATTGGTCTAGAATAATCAGGAATGTCTCTATTATTAAAGTAATTCTACTTATTAATCCGATAATATTGTATACATTGTTCCATTAAAGGGTTTTGCAAGAAATTATTGCAGTGGGCACATGTGAATTTAAATATCGTGCATTTGCTATTATTCTTCATTAATTCCTTAAAATAAGATTCTTTCAAAAACATTGCTTCTCAGTTTTAATATAGAACATTCTCAAAATTTTTGGCATAAGCATTGCTAAAATGTAGCTTCTTGAAGAATTTATTAATATAAATTAAAGAATAATAGAGGAATGAGAATAGTTTCGGGCGTTACTGTAGCTAGGAACCAGGATTTTTTGGGTGTGCCATTTATTTTGAGCAAAACTACAGCAGCACAAAACGAAAACCATATAGTGCCTGTACTTATATAAATAAAAAATTATATCAAAAGCGCATTTTATTCCTTTGTTCAATTAATAAAACCTGAACAATGAATTCCGTTCTTTCAATTTCGGCATGTCAAAAAGTCTGCATTAATTTGAGCTCACGCTATGTGTATGTGTGTGTGTGTGTGTGTGTGTAGGTGTGTGTATGTGTATGTGTGTGTGTACGCGCAGCTTGTTAAAAAAAAAAGTATCTACGATTTAAATCCTCGCTCTCTCTGATGTAAGACAGCCGCTCTCTTTTCCAAAGAAGAACAAACTATGGCGACGTATCTTTACATTTTGCAGCCCAAGTAATAGAAACTTTGCGTTGTATGTCGCGGCCCCTCACAGCTCTACTATCGTAACTCGCACTGTATTATAGAGCTGCAGCGCGCGTTTGTTTTACGATTATTGCTCGAAAATTTATTGCGACATTGCCAGTCTTTGTTCTGTGTTGTGCTGCGCTGATGCTGCAAATTGCTGCGCCGGACAGAGTCTCACTCCTGCAATTATACTGCATGCTGGAAACTGTCCTGTGCTGAATTGCTGCAATAAACTGCGCACTGTAAACTGCCCCATGAGGAATTAATATACTATATAACGCGCTGTAAATGACCGTATGGCAAATTGATGCAATATACAGCATACTGTAAACTGCTTCACGGTAATACAATGTACTATACTGCTTGCTGTAAATTACCTCATGGATGCAATATATTTGATGTGTACTGCCTCGCGCTGAAGTGCTGCATCTGTCATATGCGCCAGGTACCTGGTGCAAGATCTGGCGAATATGGTGGATACATAATCTTTTTGCTAAGCCCCAGCTATTGCATTTCCCACATTTTTTGTGTCTTAGGGCTATAAGTAATGAGGAAAAAGCTTCACCACTTACATCACTTAACTATGAAGAATATTTAACCACCAGAAAGCATCTGCAGTTGGTAAAATTAAAATTAACCAATTTGACAACAGTTAAACTCTGTGGCTAAGAAAATCTAATTCTTCATGTAAAGCAGAGTCACAAACACTATAGTTGCATTAGTCTTGAAAATCAAAATGCACTTACTTAAGGTATTTTGTCATTAATTAACGGAGCCGTCTCCATTGTAATCATGCGCGATTCGCCTTCGTGCTTAGTTTCTGTCTTGGCTTGGCAAGCTGCACATCTCGGGGCCTCTTATTTTAAATTCCTCGTCTTGGATAAGGAAGCTGTACCCTATACACGGCAAGTGATCAAATATGGCTATTTTCATTTTGCAATTTCTACGAAAGTGCATATAAGTAGCCCGATAAATTCTACAACTATCAAGAAGCAAAATTGATCATTAATTTTTTAAAGCAATATGTCAAAGAATCATCATTGTTTTCCATTAATGGAGTTTTAGTCTCGGAAAACTGTTACTGCTGCTGCTGTTTTGCCATAAAGTCTACCGCTTACAATTTACATTAAAGACTCAGTTTTAATCATTACATTCTATTCAATTATCAAATTAGATTATTTGCATTTCTAAGATAGAGCGTTCAACTTGCTTCAAAAGGTCGCCAGTCCTTGACATTCATTAGTTCACTACCCAGCCTTTGCCATCGTAGCTAGTGGCTCGTCTTTACGCTCAATATTCCTCGGCAATTTTTTTCCCCTCATCGAATACCTTAATTGATAGAACTCGTTGGCATCAAAAGTATCGGATGAATTCATCTCGTTAGTGAGCCGTTTTTCTTCCTCTTTCATTGGCTTGAGGAAAGCTGATTGGCAACTCGTGGGATGGCTGACCGTCAGCCTCGCAAGATTTGCCGCCCGTTTTATGGGCGACGAAACCTTTCCCTAATAGTAATGCTAATAAGGATTTGTTTGATACAAACTGACAACCTCGAGTGGTACAAAACAATGAGAGGCAGAAGATGACAGCAGTAAAAATAGGCGCCATGTCGGGAAATTTGAGGAGAAAGTAGATGCACAAACTAAGCTGCACTTCATGCCAAGATTTGGCTTTTACGTGCTTGTTGGAGCATGTGTAGCCGAAGCTATCGCCGTGTGCCCTCAGTATTATAATTGGATATTTCAGTTTTATTATGGAGGCTGAGAGCGCGTTTCCAAGTCCTGACGCTAAGGCCATCTTCCTAAACAACAGATTTACATTCGCAACCTCGAATTGTTCATCAGCCCGCCGTACAGTATAGCGTTGACCCTCTGACTGAGTCAAAACAGGAAGACCTTAGTATCAAAAAATGTTCTTGTGGTCGAAGTATTTCCAACACATCAGTTCGTTTTTACGTATTTTTTGGTGATAAAAAAACCCCTAGGATTATATTTTCTAGGAATATCCGAGCCCTGATGCCTAACAACTTTGTGAAAATACCGGCAACGTGGGACTTGCCGTTAACTAAGTTTAATTACTGGGAATTGAGCCCGTGATGCAGTGCAGTTATTATTCTCATGTGTGAAAATTGAGCTGCGAAGAATTAAAGATAACGACAGAAGTCCGCATGAGTCTCTTGGTCTCTCCACTCCTGCTGCACCAGAGCCATGCCCCGCTGCGTCTTGGTCTCTCCCCCACCACTGCTGCTGCACCAGAGCCTTGCCCCGCTGCGTCTTGGTCTCTCTACTGCTGCTGCACCAGAGCCATGCCCCGCTG
>LQNS02276498.1:5606824-5628703 GCA_001587735.2 Parhyale hawaiensis | reverse complement strand
TTTTTTGCTGGATTTCCTTTATCAGCGTTTTGGGCTTCCCGGTGTGGCAAATGCTTCATTTGGGTTGTATTACCTGTCCGTGGGAGCTCAAGCGTGAAGTTTTAATAATAATAATAATAAGCGCCGGACTTTTTTTTATTGTTCAGCCGTTTCAGCACTTGACAAATCTCGACTGCAGATACGGTCCACTGTTCATTAGAAGAAGCCAGTCTATAGTAGGTACATGGTATATTAGAGACGACTGATTCATACAGTAGTGTCCTCTTACCCGTGCTGCCAAGAGCGGCCTCGAAAGTATATTTTGATTTAGCTTTCAAAATTACAACGAAAATAAAAATCAATATTTTTGAGAGGCTAGAATGTTCTTGTTGTATTTAGGATAGAGCTCTCTATTTCATCCAGATTACTAAGTTAACACTTCAGCATAAAATAAAATATTGGGATAATTTATACAAGAAAAGGGTGATACCCAAAGTAGATAAGAAATTAATAAATTTAGAAACTATCACACACTGAGCTTTATCAAACTTTGTAGTTTTTGGGTTGGCACAAAACTTACTCCTGTCCTCTCCCTTAAAATGACTTTTCTAACCCTAACGAAACAAGCTGCCGGTTCGCTTGGATATGCACTGTGTTTAGATCTTACTTAATATGGATCCTATCCGCTGTTTGTTCTCTTACTTCGAAGCTGTAACCTCGTCTGTGTTATTCCTCGACTTTTGGCCCACACCATCGTCATTAATGGACGAAAAAATAATTGCGCCGCCGTGAGTAATTGACGGAAAAACTAGTTACGCCGTCCTCATAAATTGACAGAAAAAATAATTACTGCAACAAAGTCTCAGTTTTTCAGCTTCTTTATAACTTTGTTCTGAATGATACCTCTCCTATTCCCTTTATTGGTTTTCTACTCGGTTTGCGAATCAAGGAGCTGAAAGAAAAACAGAATTGGTACCCTGAGAAGGAACTGAAATTTAAAATCCGTGCTACCACCAAAGAGTCCTTAAGACATCTTCAAAGATTCCATTTGGAAAATTGGCAAAGCAACGGCCCTCTTGCCCTTGAGTAATTAAGTTTGTCCGATCTAATAGTTCATTTCGTTACGTAGAGCCAGTCAACTAAGCAAGCAGCCAACTATCTGTGTCTTATTAAATAGCGGGACTGCGTGATTCGTGAGACCTGTGTAATGATATCTTTTAGTTGCTCACTTGAGATTGAGGATTTTTCTGAAAGATATTACGTGCTGCCTCTGTTACTGCAGTCAGCTCAGCTCTATAGCTCCTTCTGATGCCGATTGTTCTGTTCTGTACCCGATGTCACTGCCCTGCATAACAACTATCTCTAGTTCCTTCTCCTTCCAAAGTGTTCTGTTCTATACTCGATGTAGCTGCCCCGTCCGCATAACAGTTTTCTCAAGTTACTTCTTCTTCCAATAAAATGCTCTAAGGTCGATGTCACTACTCGATAGTTCCGTGCGCAACAGAGTGTTCTGTTTCGTACTAGTTGTCGCTGCCCCACTAGTTTTTCCTGCTTCCAATTGTATTTTCTGCTCGATTCCGCTGCTCTTTAGTTCTGTGGGCATCCAATTGTTCTATTCTATACTCCATGTCGCTGCCCCATATAACAACGCACTCTAGTTCCTTCCGCTTCCAATTGTTGTGTTCTATGCTCGATGCCGCTGCCCCCGACAACATGCAGCCGTCCCGTTGAGTGTCGTGCATTTGCAGAGAATTGAAGAGCTCCGCCGCTTGCGATATTTACAGCTGCGCCGCCGCAAGTTATTGCACGGCGCGCATTCAGGCCGCGGTGCTGGGCGGCCGCGTTGGGCTCTAATACGACAGCCTGCGGGAATAATTGCCGCAGGAATATCGTGATTGTTGGGGAGGTTGGCGCGCGCTGTAGGGATTGTTGGCAACTGGGAATTGCGGTACGGACTGGCGGCAACGTGATTACTCAGGGCCTCTGGGGATTGCCGGTCATGATGGATTACATGAAACTTGGTATTTCGTGGGAAAATTTAGAAAGTGGGATTGCTGGAGGAGATGCCCTAACCAGGAAAGGGGGATTACTGCATGGAGGCAGAAATGGCAAGTGGGGATTCAGTAACAGTGGATTACTGGATCGAGGAGGTAATAGCAACTGAGGATTTCGGAAAGTCGGATTTCTGGATCTATGGAGGCCATTATTTCAGTTTTGTGTATAGAAGCGACGGATTTCTTGAGTCGGTGATAGAGAACAATCGTAGTCCTCGAACTTACTTCTGTTGGATGCCATTGCTTTTATTCCTCGCAGATATTAGGATTTGTAGATGCGGAAACAAGCAGTGCATCCAGGTATTGGAGCTGTGCAATATGTGCGGTGTCACAGAGCTACGTGGCACCGCACATATCGGCAATGTTCACATAAGCAGTGGTATAAGGCAGGGCTGCACCGGTTCTCCGTGGCTCTTCGTAATGGTAGTAAATTATATCATTAAACAAGGGGTGAAAACGGGGCGGGGTTTTAAAAATGCAGTGGCATACATCCCGCTTCTGTTTTTTTTTTTTTTTGCAGATGATGGCCTGCTAATAGCTCAAAGCAAGGAAGATATGCAAGTACTAATTGGAACTGTAATAGAAGCTGCTGATCATGTAGGACTGCAAATTAACAAACAAAAAAGTAATATTCTGATACTTAATATAAAAGACAAGCCCTATGAAATAGATGGAATTGAAATTATTGAGGAGCTTGGGTACCTAGGTATGACAATAGATTTGACAGCAAATTGTGATAGAATACATTCAAGTAACAAAATAAAAATAGCTCAAAAGTATTCGAAATTGACCTACTCAGTAATTGCCAAGTCTTGTAATAAGCTCTTTGTATGCAAGACATATTGGAAAAGTGTAGTGCTACCCTCACTCTTGTTTGCTGCGTCTGCCAAAGTTTGGACTAGGAGTGAGCTTGAAGTGCTGCAGAGGGCAGAAAATAGTGTCTGCAGATTTATACTAGGAACACGAGGCTTTACGCCATGTGCAGCGATCAGAGGCGATATCGGAGCATCTACTATGAGGGTAAGAGATATGAAGACGAAACTGAAATATGTTCTGAATGCTACATATGGACTGCTGGAAATTGTGTTTGAGGATATGTTTCAGAAATGTCAGGACAAGTTAACGATCACTATCAGGGAATATATGAAAACTCTAGGTTTACTTAGGAATATGACGGAGATGGGGCTGGTGATGTGATCACCAAATATGATGAAAGTCTCTGGCAACAAGGAATAAGAGAGAGGACTACTTTGAACATATACTGTAGGTTCAAGCAAACAATAAAGGAGGAATGTTTTTATAATAATGACTGGATCATGCTTACTATTTAGGGCTAGGACGAATACTCTAAATTTGGGTTGGAGACGGAGATTTGATGGGGGGACACCAGGTGTAGGTTGTGCGGAGTTGTACAGGAGGAAACGTTGGAACATTTTGTGGTGAGTTGTACTAGGCTGCTGGGGGAGCGCTTGGAGTGTGGGATGGAGGGTAGAATGGTAGGAGAAATATTGTTCTTTTTTGTAAGCTTATCACAGAAGCAAACTAAGAGGTACATAGAGAGGATATGGAGGCTTAGGAGAACCATCATGGGGATGACAGATAGTTGAGCCTGTGGGCCCTTGTTGTGGTGTGGTGGGCGTGAGGTTCTGATGGGTGGTGTGGGGCTTCTCGTTCTTGGTGGTCGTGCTGGGGTGGGGAGTAAAGGTTGTACATGCTGGATGAAGGAGTGTCTTTCAATTTTTTTTCTCTTCTTCTTTTTCTACAATTTGAAATGTAATAACTGGTGAGCAGCGGTGACAGTTGTGCGTGGGAATATACAGGAGCGCCGATAACCAGGCTATGCTCCGGTGTTTTAATGTTTTAATCTGAATCTGAGAGCTATGCTTGGGTTGCTGACGTAAGGATGCGTTCGATTTGTCGGCCATTTTGAAACTTCGAGACTTGTGTAGTACTGAACGTTATATACTCGTAGATGCGCTGGCATCGACCAGTCAACACGAGTTGTAAGCATTTATCCTTAAATGGCTTCTCTTCAGACGTCTAAGAACACACCCTTCTTCCGTAACATTGAGTTTTCATCGTCTTTTCGTCATCGGATCTTCTCTAACACCTGAAATACAATTGAAAGCAGTGACGCTGACGTTCCTATGAGAAGCTCAGTATCGCCGACTCAAGTTCAGCTTTCGAAAAACCTCAAGAAGATTAGGATAGTCTATAGTTTTACATTAGTTTAAATTTTCTACGCTATGTTGTGGGTATCGCGCTCCCAGCGACCCCCATAGGCTCCCTTGGCTTTCGCTAGACCTTCTGGACGTCGTTCATACCCCTCAGCTTTCTTTTCCTTCTTACTTCTACTGACCAACTTTATAATGTTCGTCCTTCCCCATACACCTTCTTCCCTTAGACAGAAGTTATCTGCAGAGACACCGACGATTGTGGAGGGAAGGTTGTAATGTAGTCGACTAGAGTGGGTCTTCCCTGCCAATGAATTTTCAATGCTATTCCATCATAAACAAACGAAAAAAGATTTGGAATGCTACTCGATCACGTATTCCTCACAACGATCAATCGTGAATTCTCTTGCATAATTGTAGAATATCGTCGGAATTTCGTGCGTACCAGCGACCAAGAGTGCATATTCTCTTCTGCTTCGCAGAAGAATATGCACCGGTTTTCATACACAATAATTAAAGCACTGGAACTCCTACCATAATTAATCAAAGCAATATTTAATGACTATATGTTCGTATGCGACTCATCTGATAAAGTTTATTCTGTGCTAAATATCATGCGTATTTTCCTTTACGTTTGATCGAGTTGCAGATATTCCGATGATATATGTGATGTAGCTATGTCGATATCGACGACTACCACCTTCATGATTTTTTTTAGACTGTAATCGAGTTATGCATCGTATTTTTCTGTTTATTTTCAATAACACTGTCAGGTTTAGCAAGGAAGTTGTTGTATTTATATATACATAGTTTGCATTGGATGATGTGAAATTTGGCGTAGTTTTTTTTTTTTTTTGCCGATGTTCAGTAGCTCTGACGACCCATACTCTGGAACTTTTCTCATTTACTTGAGCTTCCTCTAGACTGGGGGTTCACAACCAGGAATGGTCGCACCCCGTGGATGTGCGAGATGATCTCTAGGGGTAAGAAAATTTTGATAATATAAATGTATATCAATATTTTTTTCGCAAATATGGTGTAAATTTCATTATTTATCTTCATGTGATTTATTAGTTTCATACCAGTGCGAGAATATATTAAAAAACATATTCTAGGGGTGCTAGGCAGAAAAAAGATGAAAAACCACTTCTCTAGATTAGCAAGGTGGACACTATCCTTGCTTAGAGACGGTGAAGTTGTTCACAAAACGTAAATGAATTGCGGGACGCGTTCTGAATGTTACACTAACATTATTCAGAGAACAATATAGACGTGTTGCAATGAGACTCTTGGGTTACCGGGTTACCTCGGCCTGCAAGGCAACACAGCTGAGGTGTCACTTGGTGTGGCCCTGGCTACTGCCTCAAACATGTAGGGTCACAAACACTGCTGCTCTTCATGAACGTTGTGACCGATTTTTTTTTTTTGTGCAAAACTAAAAGAAAATACTCTGTGGCTGCTAAATACTGTCTGAAATTTAGCACTTAACGTACTATTAATATTTTTCTTAACTTCTTTTCCGAAAATACTACCAGCAGAAAGCGCCATGAGCAATATTTAACTATGAGTTTCGTGCGTACTCCGCAGATCTGTTTAGGGGCGCTGAGATCGCACCACATTTACCCCATGACCTGGAGCCCAGTGGCGGCACCCTGGGTGACACCGGAATCTCATTGCAACAGGTCGCAATAGTCTCACTGCAACACGACGCTGACATGCGAGAGCGACAGAGACGCAAGTTGCACTCATGACTTCTTCACATTTTATGTTCTATTGATGCGAATAGAGAGCAGTCGTGNAAGCGGCGGCACCCTGGGTGGCACCGGAATCTCATTGCAACAGGTCGCAATAGTCTCACTGCAACACGACGCTGACATGCGAGAGCGACAGAGACGCAAGTTGCACTCATGACTTCTTCACATTTTATGTTCTATTGATGCAACTAGAGAACAGTCGTGCACAGGCGCCGTTCTGCGCCGGATCGATTTCTAGTCGGACATGAAATCAAGAAATTTTAAGCACATCACTGCATAAAAACTTATTATATAGAATACAGTATCAATAAATAGGGAGGGAAATGTTACTGGCAATATTGGTGGAGACAGCTTGAGTGTGTATGTAAATATGGGTCAAAATCACCCATGAGTATGAGCAACTTTCCACTTGAAATTAGTGTTGAAAATCTTGGAATTAGCCCAGTTGTGGCAAGGTTGGAAAGCTCCCTATAATCGACGTTCATTACGGAAGAACTTCCTTCCTCGCCCACCCATAATCTTGCCTGCTACCGACGAACGCCTGGCTAGACCCTGTGCGGAGTTTGATGCTTGAGTTTTTTTTATAGTGCATGTCCCTTCTCGTTGACTTTTGTGAAATACCGAGAACCGCAATGTGTTTAAGGAGGACTAAACTAATACGTTAATCTGTTAACAAGATTTGCTCTTATCTTTTTCATGCCTAGTTTGTATCTTTCGTTCTTCCTACTCCTTTTGATGATCGAAAATCCACAATAGTAAAATATAATATATAATAAACTGAGTGCGATGTCATTTGCATGTCGTGTTCATCTCAATGTGGGCTCACTGCGCCCTGAGTGCTACATGGACTCTTATTGGGGGGCATCGAATAGACCATCTAATATGCTTTAGGGTTAGGTTAGTTTGCTAATCATTTATTTATGGGGAGCAGTTTTCCCTAGGGGACCCCAAGGAGCTCCTTAGCTAGGTCTTAGAGACGTCTCTTCCGCGTGCCCACTGTTCGTCCCTCCACACACCTACTTACCACTTTGTGTTCTACTTTTCTTCTTCTTACCCGACGTGCTGTTCCCATGCTCGTTGATCCTGTGTGGGAACACCTTCGTGCATGGGATCCACGCTTCTATCGTCTTACTGTATGCCCCTTATTCTTCCTGTGGTAGACCGCATTTGTATTGGAGACGGAGGCTTAAATTTCCCATATATTAATAAGAAGACCTGCACTCCAAGAGCGTAGGTCTCCGCCAATCAGCGTAATGATGAAAACAGACAAAGTGCAATCGAACGAACGGATATCACAAAAATTTAATCTTCGTCTTTTCGTGACATTCCTATCAGTTTCCGAAAATGCACGGAAATCGGTCTCCAACTATTTTTTTAGTTCTGTTGCTAACATACGGCAATAGAAGACAGACAAAAAATCCCGGTAAAAGCATACCGGCCTTAGTGAAGGTAATAATAATTATACATAGCCTAAATACTAAGATGGAAGCCCACCCAGAAGTTTACGTGTCAGGACAACGGTCACGTGACGCAAAGTGATAGACATAGAGGTAATAAATCATGATTAACCGCATAAAATATTCACGGTTAAATCGGAAATTTTGTTCTTAAGTTACTCTGGAATTATTGATTATGATATTGAGAATAGCTAGGAATAGTGCTCCCTGGCTTCCGTTTAAGCAGAGATTGCTTCCTACACACAATTATGAGCGTTTAAGCTAAATTTAACTCTGCTCAGCTATATTTCCAAAAATGTCTTTTGTTCTACGGGTAATTGATATATTGATATAGGTTATTTACGATACGATTTTTCCATAGTTCACAATTTGGCAAATTATTAAAAATGCAACACCACTAGCTGGAAGTCTTTAATGGCACGTTTGGATGCGCTCAGTAGCGCAAGTGTTAAGCGCAGACCCCCGAAGTTGCCCATCCGACATGCCGCTGTCTGCTGCACGCATCAGTTTTACTCTCTGCCGCTCAGCTCTTGGCGCTCAAAGGTAAAAGTTTGCCGGGAATTTTAGTCCGATTTAAAGTTTGCGGGCGATTGAAGCTTCAAAGGAAAGCTTCTGACCAACTTCCTGGCAGATCCCGCCGAGTGTCCCAAGAAAATAAAAGTCGCGGAAAATGCCGCAAAAATGGCAGCAGTCTGTGCGTGTAGTGTACACGGATTTTAGGCATATCTTCCCTTCACGGTATCGTATTAATGTTACCTCTCCCCGTAGTAATAACAGTACTTGGTGAGTGCAGTGCTCGGTGCCGTAAGCAGCTACGTTTTTGCGGTAAAAATTGCTTAGGTTTTCGTGGAATCGAAGAACCAACTTTCCGTACAAGCCTAACACGGAAATTGGTGGCTGCGGCTTCGTGTCGTTTGTACGATTTTTGTTAAGACTTCAAGGCTGATGCGGTGATTTTCCCACGCTGATATGTCACTTGTATACTTGTTTGGTGTGGGGTGTCAGACGCGAACAGTAGTAGCTACTGACGGTTATAAGATCTTAATTTACTACAGGATTCAGCTGCAGACAGGTCCAGGGGTACGTTTCGCTTGCCAACACTAATGGGTCAGACCTGACCTGCGCTAAACCGTCCCTGCACGACTTGTTTACGACTGACTTGCAATGAGCAGTTGAGTTGACACAAAGTGAAAGCGAAGGCTGCATTGGCGACAGCGGGGTGTTTGCGTGCCTGGCCGAGTTCCGCGAGCAATGCCTGTTCGGCGCAAGCTATTGTCGGGTGAGGTTGAGCTATGCTGAAAGCTATGGGCTTTCACAATGCTTCTAGTTTTCTATTCTCCAAAGCGTTGTCTGGACAGGCAAATCTTATGGACAATTGGGCGGTTCTGTGAAGTAAATTATAATTATACTATTAAAATAAACTTTCAATACAATTTACGTAGTTACAACAATACTTGTATAAATGCAAATTTTACAATAATCGGTTAGTTTTTGGCATATAAAGATGATGTAACCTTGGCAGCGCATCCCAACAAGGAGACCTCCATGTGCTGCAAATGAATTGAGCTTTCTTAAGTTAAATAATGTATGAAGATATGAAGATAAATATATAACACTTGACAAATTTTGTTCAATAAAACGTCTGAACTATAAGGTTACATGTCAACAGCACATTAATAAGAGCCACATTCTATATGTTTTTCACTTATTCACAATTCGCTGTATAAAAACGAGGAAGGTATCTTACTCTGTATCCTATGATTTACATTCACTAAATATGTAATATCAAGAAAAGGAAGATAATTTTGTCTAAATATAGGCATCGGCTCCTCTCTGAGAATGGACTTCTTAGTCCTGCTATTGTCTGCTATCTTATCTAATCTGTTTACGTGTCCTCTGCTTAACGCTTTTTTATGATAACAACTCTGTAAAGTTAAGGAAGGCATCCTCTGGTTCGTATGTCTACTGAATAGTTGATAAAAATATACCTGAAGACAAGACGTGTATATTTCTCTGTATCCTGCGACACACTTGGCTCAGAAATACGCAGGATCGAGTGCTGCGGCGGGGCAGGGTTGAGGTCTTCGTTTAGTATGCAATTAAGCTCTTATTAAGAGCGACAACTGCGGGGATAATTGCTTTTTGATTGGGAATACCTCGGGGTGCTGCTCGCGGTGCCCGGGGTGATGCCCCATAATTTCTTCCTTCTCTGGACCGTACATAATGCAGCGGCCCCAGGCGAAGCCCTCGTAATCTCTTCGCTCGTCAAGACCGCACATTATGGAACTGTGATGGTCAAGGCTCTATGCCATATGCCGGTAGGTTATACTGGGTCTTGAGAAAGCCCTGCTACACTTCATTTTTGCAGCTTTGTGATCAACTGCAAAAAGCAAAAAAGAAAATCTCGATAACAATAACTTGTCAATAACTTGTCTGGCAATGATCATTGAGATTAAATAGTCGCACGGTGCATGTCTGCTACACTGAAGGTGCAGAGAAGTTAAATATCTGCTCCCCTCCGCGGAGGCCGCAAGTTGAACATCGTCAAGCGCTTAAAAGTTAGTTAGATGACCGTCCACAGGCTCGCAGACAGTTTGAGGCGATGTGAGACATTGAGATCGATCTCGTTCAAGAAGACCTTGAATTATTAACTAATCAACAGTTTGGAGAGCATTTGGAAATCTTCCCCGGCTAAAAATTACTTGAGCTTGCGAAAATGAAAAGCGTCTATGTGGCGTTGTGGCCACAGTGCCCAGGACCGTCATGAGTGATAGTGGAAATGGTTTAGGCGCGTGGAAAATCTTCTGCCAACGTTCGCATACAAGAGTAACGTCACGAGCTCTGTCATCGTCTCCTTCGTAATTTTAAGAGCATGGAATCTCATTGTCATTTTCTCAGAAAGGAATAGCTACCTTCAATGTAGAACCGGTAGTGGGCAAGCGGAACGTTCTTGCTAACTTCAGCCTGGACGGCTTGGAGGTCCGCTATTTGTCTACAACCAAGCTCTCCGCCTCTGTGATGCTTGGGTCTCGATGTTCCTCGATGTCCGATTTGTTGTGGCCGCACGAAAGAGAGCAGATATCTCAATTCTCTTCTTTTTCCTTATGACGTACATGGATTTTACCATTGTTTGCTTGTCACTATGATTGTCTGCTAAGAATATATTTCAAGTGAGTGTCATGGCAATTTATTGGTACTTTTAAAGCTGGTCGCAGACATGTACAAATAGAGTAATAGGGCTTTTGCGAGGACCTATTTTTTGTACGCTCAAGTTTTGAGAAAAATTTTCACATCGTAAAACAATGAGACTGAACAATAAATATATCACATTGTAAACGCTTCCGACATCCTGTCTTTCGCTTTTCCAACTCAGCCGAGTACAAGACCCAAACAAATACCGCTCTCTAAAAGGATCCGATATCCAGTCTTTCGCCTCCCCAAATCAGACCACTGTAAGACCCAAACAAATACCGCTCTGTAAAAGGATCCGATATCCTGTCTTGCGCTACTCCAAAATGACCGTCGAGGCTGTCTTTCCAATTTACTCCACGACCTCTACTCCAGATTTTATCACCTGATTTACTGGATTTGGAAACCTCAACTGGCAGAGCGGCCAGAAGTCTCCTAACTTTTCTGTAGAAATATTGAGCTCTCCTTGTGGCGACTGAGGCAGCGGCGGTAGCTGTGTGAGGCCCTGCAGGCCGTGTTGTCGCTACGTGGCACGTATTTCCTGGGGTGACTGCCTCAATGATTTCCTGGGGTGACTGCCTCAATGATTTCCTGGGGTGACTGCCTCAATGATTTCCTGGGGTGACTGCCTCAATGCATCTACCGCTCTTTTAAACTGCGGCCTAAGGAATTTGCTTCATTTTCTTCTGCATCAGTATCTGGATGTATTAATGTTGCCTTCCATTACGTAGAATCCGTTGTACTGCCTTGTGTATCAATATCTGGGCGTACTGTTCTCTCCCATTACGTTGTACAAAATCCGTTGTACTGCCTTCTGTATCAGTATCTGGACGTAGCTATTGTTCTTTTTCCCGTCCGTCCTATGAAATTGGTTCTACAGCATATGGTGTTGCGTGAATCTGCTAACTTCTTACAATTATCACTTCCGCCAAGGAGACTGTGTTTTTGTCGGAGTGTGTCCTCTTGTTTATCTGTCATAAATAGATAACACAAAAAGTTAGGGACATGTCGTAATGAAGTTTGCGGGCTTGGTTGTTCAGTTAGGATGAACAGATGATTAACTTATGGTGAAGATCCGTCCAACCGTTTGTTTGATGGTCTGCCTTTTTTAGTAACTTAACTCGAAAAGTTGCGGTCGGATCTTCATGAAATTTGCAGGAATTGTTGAGCTATTACGAAGAGCAACTGACCAAATTTTTGTGATGATCTATCAGTCTGTTTATTTATTTCTATGTTTTTGCTGTGTTTTCCAGAATATTACTGAAAAAGTTATGAACGAATCTTCTTAAAACTTGCAAGAACTGTTTGAAATGTTAAAACGTGCACATGATTAATTTTTGTGATGATCGGTTGACTCATGTGTTTGACGATATGCTTGTGCTATAGTGTTTTGTTATCAGAATATCATTCAGAAAGATATGAACGGATCTTCGAGAAAATTACCGATACTGTTAATGTCATGAGGCGCAAATGACCAAATTCTGGTAATGATTTAAAAGTCCTAATTTCATGACCAATTTGAATTTTTCGGTAACATTGCTTTGCTCGGCGGAGGTATGCGCTCTCAAAAGTGGAGTGCTCTGTTCTAGTTAAAATCTTACACCAGGGTGTCAGTGGACGGGAAGACTCTAAATGATGCACATAGCGGCCATAATACGCCCAAGGCTCTGCTGAAAAAAAATCCATCAAAACATTCACAGCTGACTTGAACGCTGGCAGATCGGCACGACTGAACATGGATCCCGAAGACGAATTGTATGCCAGTACCCTTTCGGTTAAGAAACGGCGACCGAACTGACGAGTTTGGCACCTAACCGTTTCCAAAATAAAAGGATGGGCCACGAACGCCGCGTGCGTGTTTTATTCAAATATCCTGGGAGCAGGAACAGAGGAATGTAATCATTATCCCTCATTACTGAATATCAGATAGAATATGCAGAGGCAAGTGACTCACCGTCTGTGGGATAAGTCCACCAAATTATTCTGAGCACAAAACTGACTGGCAGAGCCAACTTGTCTGTCAAGCAGACGAAGATAACTAGCGGTAGCCGAAATCCAAATAAGAGAATAAGATAAGAGAGCATAGAAACATCCTCGGACTACTCCAACATCACCAGACACACCATCCTTAGCTATCACCCGCGAACGAAGTGAGACGTCGCATTTAAGTCCAACTGAACGAGGTACACTTCAAAGCGGTGATCCAAAGCTGATTAAACAAAGTGTGACGTAGATGCTAGAGCGTCACAGCTGCCCAAGATCTTTCTGTACGCAAATTGACCCAGCATTAGCAGCCCAGTCGTTTCCGCAAAGCTATTTGCTCACCATTAAATTTTCAAACACTTTCGACAAAATTATTGGTGTCAGAGGTATAGATCGGCAGTTGCCTACATTTGACGAGATAGCACCTTTAGGAATGGATGCGATATTTCCTACGCTGAGTTTAGTAGCCAGAATGCCATGTCAGCAAGTTTCCTATAAAACAGAGGGATAATGCAGACAGGGTCCAATCCAACATATGGATCAAGGTCCATCAAGAGCGTTCGCACAGTGATGGATCTAAACGCCAAAGAGGTCAAACAAGGCCTAGGATGATATCCCAGCGGTTACGACACCGTATCCCGGCTCTGCTTCCCATCGAAGTGAGCCGAAAGAAGCTCCGCCTTAGAAAGGGAGTCGACAACCATACCGTCACCGGGGCCCACGAGGGTTGGCAGACTGAACTTTTCAATTCGCTCCACGGACGATGTTGATTATTTATCTCCAGCAGAGACTCCTTGGAGCGGTCTTTGACAACAGTGGGCAGTCTGTCTCGTACACACGTTTGGCCTCGGCTTGACACAAAACGTGTGTCTGCTACAACACACGGTCACGAGATCGCCGCTAGGCTTGGAAAGCAGCTTGATAAGCCTCATAAGCCAACCGGCACAGTTCACTAGACCATGGTTTGTCCCATCATCGCACAAGTATGGGCTTCTCGTGCATACTTTAACGTGAACCGTAAAATGAAATTCCGAGCTGGTACACCGCCCCTGCCAAAGTGAACCGATGTCGAATGTTCCGTGCAGATATTACGACCGATTAAACTACTTGCAGTAACAAAAATCCACCTGAGTGCCTTAGCGACCAAAGCTTCAGCCGGGCCCCAGTAGGCCTCTATCAAGTGTTAGAAACTACCTTAACGTTCACTTGTTTGCTCTTGTGTCGATCGCAAAAGAAGACAACAGTATGTAGTCCACTTCGTATTCTGGTTACTGAAAATTAGATGTATTCCATTATTAGTGCGCCCTTCTAATAAAACTGTTCCTGAAGTAAAGTGGGGACGTCCAGACAAACCACAAAGCAGAGCATTGCAGAATGGCACCGTATAAGCAATTATTCAGCGCGTCGCCTCAGACCCCAAATAGCGATCTTGTGTCCCTTGGTTCCTTATGGCGGCTGTACGCTCACACAATAGTTGCTCAGTCACTCAACTTTTCCCTTTGGCGGTCACCTTGCCGTGACTACTGCTTACGGCTTCTGAATATCACTCTATAATTAACTACGCGTCACTGTAGCGTTAAACTAACAACTAAATGAAAATTTATGATGTGGGAAAATCAAATATCCTAAGGCAATAGATATTGTTTTTAGAGGTATAGCCATGTAAAAGCCGAAGCCCTGTTTGCGGCAATGTAATCGGATTTACAATTGTGTGTCTGTGCAACTATTGCGTTAGTGTGCACCCGCCCTAATAACTTAGCTTCTTGCGAGTGGGCCACGGACGAACCAAAACATCAGGTAGCGTATCTAGAAAACCCATGCATCATTATCCTTGTCAGACCTGACAAAAAAATCGACACAAGCATTTTTGGGTACCTTATAACTAGCTTTCACGGTATCATTGTTACCTTTCTATAGTTCCTAGCTTTGTTTAACTCATCACAAAAATCAGTTGTCTCATGTCATTATGTACAAAAGAAAATTTCCATCGTGTGTGCATCCATGCTCTTACTAATAGTCTTCTGTTTTATACAGTCTGCGACTTCCAGTTAACCATGCTCGGCACAACTTCATGCCTGAGTTTAACTTGTTTCTGAACACATTTTATATCCTAGGGCCGCTGGCTCGTTGTTAATGCCGCACAGAGGCAAGTAAAGCCTCAACTAATACAAGTCTAGATCGTAATCTTACGCGGTATATAAAGAATGTCTTCTCTCAGCCGCATCATGGAATGATTTCAGCCATTCCCAGCGTATCCGCCAGGAATCCGTTTAGATGTTCCGGTCGCCAGGGGTCGCCATGGGCGAGCGGATGCAATTCCCGGTAACCTCGTCAGCAATTTGGGAGTTACTATAGCTTCCCCCTATCCACCCATCCACCCCCACCCCCTCCCAGGGTCCTGCCTCTTGTACCCCGCAGAGAAGGAGATAGATATACCTTTTTGCAATTGCTTTTGATCAATTTAACAACTGATTTTGACATATGCAATACACTTTAACAAATGGTCATTACGCCTTGGCATTATTCAAAACTGTACATACATCTTATGTAGCAGAATACCGTCGTAAAATCACGAGCATTGTCCCCATCTTGTACTATAAGCTCATTATCTACTGAATTTTTCCGACTGTTAGGTTTGATTAAAGATGTTGACTCGTGCGGACAACACTGGAGGCCACGGAAGCAGATGCAAGAGAAAAGTTGCCATATCTGGTAGCGCCAGTAGATGAGTGGGTTAGCATTGTTTTCAGATCTTACCGTAATAACAGGTCAGTCACACAAGGGCGTGAAGGATGTACGTCTCTCTCTATCCATTCATAACAACTAACTGGAATCTGTGGAAATTCCACAAAACAAAAGCACTGTTCTTCAGTAATATCTCAGACCCGTGTTATCTTCATTTTCTCCTATCTTATACTGAAGGAACCTGTGGAAATTCTACAGAACATAAGCAGTCATCCTCAATTATGCAGCCCTTGGACCCGTATCATGGATACGAAGGGTGAAAAATGTTCCAAGTCAGGCAGTGAATCTTCTACTTAAGACATGTTAGCAGTAGAAGCTTAAATTTGAACTCGACTCTTTCTGCTACTGGTCCCTTCCCAGTTCCCAGATTGTATGAACGATAGAGACCCTACTTTTCCCCTAATTAATACTGATGAAAGCGTCACGATCGTGCTAATTTACTAACCCAATTAAAGTTTTCGGTGGAACAAGCGCGGCGTATGGTGTGCACCTGGTCGCCTTTTTGAGCGGGTCATCCGTGAGGCTCGGGTGCTGCTCGGTCGCTGTGCGCGTTTTGGGGGTGGCACGGGCGACCTCGTTCCGAACATAAATCACCCGTACAGGGCACGCTTGCCCGACCGTGCTACACGAATATTCCACGTCTTAGCCAAAATAGCAGTATACTGCTACTTCTGCGGAGGCGCAGAATATCCGTGAAACACGGTCGGGCAAGCGCGCCCTGTACGGGTGATTTATGTTCGGAACGAGGTCGCCCGTGCCACCTCCAAAGCGCGCATACCGACCGAGCACCACCCGAGCCTCACGGATGCCCCGCTCAAAAAGGCGATCTGCGGCGGCCATGTGTGGACCAAACGCCACGGTAGTTCTACCAAAATTTTTAATTGGGAACTAACCAAAGGACAAGAAAAATCAGAGACAATACAGGTGAACCTCACCTAAGGTGGGAGATGCGAACCGAAATATGTGTATTTGATGTGTGAAGTTTAGTCAGCTTTTCGCTTTTTTTCACTACAGATAAGTTGAGGAAAACAGCAATTGGTGAACAGTATCCAAAATTATAAAAATTTCAAAATACATTCTAGTATATCAAAGGCAACTAAAGTTAAATGGGTGACTAATATACATCCTCTTCAATTTATACGAGTTTCCTGTACATTACATGACCGGTAGCATAATCCGACGTCTAACGCGAAGAATAATAATTGGTGATCGCACTTCTTTATTGAAGACGCGTTTGTTAAAGCCCAATGCAGACGAGAAGGACAAATTGCCGACAGTGGCATTTCGCCCACAAATGCTCTACCAGACTCGGCGGAAAAATTGCCCAAAAGGTGCATTCAGTAAGATGGATCTAGATCAATATTTTTCGCAGCTTTCGAGCAATTCTAAACAACTTGTCGTTCAATTTTCCCTATTATTCATTCACTACCGAGTACGTATTGCCTCCATTTTCATGAAGATTAGCTTTAAATTGGGGAAATTGCGACTGTTATGTCAAAAGCAGCATTTTTTTTTATTTGCTTCAGGTTACAACGATGATAACCAGCAGAAAACGTACCAGCCAAAGTTTTGTTTACATGCCACAAGATTGTATAAAATATTCCGTCGCTGAGCACAATGCACAGTGATTAAAAAACAGGTGCGTCAACAGACAATAAAACTTATTCTATCAATGTTTATTAGCTGGACCCATGAAACTCTCACGATCTGGTGGGGCCTTTCTCGTTGGATTCCTGGAAATTTTACATAAATAAACAAATTTTATCAAGTTTTATGTAATACTTAACTGCCCGTGACCCGTTGGATCATCATCGCCATCTTCTTTTCTTTCTCAAAAGTCAGATCTTATTTAATAGGTCATAGACCACACGCTATTTCTACCCGTTCACTCCTGCTCGTACGGGTCACCATCACCAACTTCTTTGCTTAATTAAAGAGGTGTATTCAATACTCTGCTTGTGCGCAAGGGAAATATATGATTTAGAGTACATTTGTATTTCCCGTTACACCTTTTAAGTTAACGTACACGTTCATGCAGCCGAGCTCAGATTCATTTTCCGCATCACGGACACAACCGACTTATATCTCTAATTTCCTTATATTTGTTACTGATGAAGAGCGTAATTCAAAAGGTAGGTTGGTACGCACACGCGTTTTGATATATAGACTAGCTGCACCCGTGACGTATAGTCCAACTGTATTTCCCGTAGCACCTTTAAATTTAATTAACGTGCACGTTCAGGCAGCTGAGCTCTGATTAGTCTTCCGTATCACGGATGCAACCAAATTATATCTTTAATTTCCGTGTATCTCTTACTGATGGAGAGCGTGACACAAAAGGTTCGTTGGTACTAGCATATGGATATATAGATCTTTTTGTTTTTTATACTACTTATGAAAATTTTACCCCATAACTTTGCCATAACAAGCCCCTATCGCTGCTGCGTGTGCATCAACATGTCGAGGCAAACCAGATTTATCCACAATATTGTTCCCCCGAAATCAGCGAAAATGTCGCTCGTCAGCGCACGGCTTAATGTTTTGCTTATAAAAGATGCCTTCCAACTGTCAAATTAAAAGACCGGGAGATGGGTGTTGTCGGCCTTACTCCTGCTGAGCAGTGCAACCTTGCCTACCCTGCCGTGACGTACAGAAAAATTGGTTCATTTTAAGAGCCAGTCAGGTAGCTATCACTCTTAACATAATTGTGCGCTCGGTGTCGAAGTTACGCCATGGTATCTTATCAGTTAATTTTTTTTTTTTCGCTAGTGAAAACAGTTTTGCCAAAGGGAAAAGTCGGAAAAAAATTGTTGCAACGAAATTTTCGTGTTCTTCGCCGTCTTTTTTTTCTTTACGATGCTGTTAAAGAATTTCTTACCCCTTACCCCGTCAGTCATCCACCTAATTTTCGCGTAAACTCAGATCAGCTCAATTTTGGCTATGAGAAATAAACTGAGAATTAGAAAGCTTTAGACAGCTAAGAGAAATAGTAGATATCTACATTGCTTTGACTGCAACGTTTGCTCAGCAAAGAGTGTGTTCAAATATTAGGTTGCATTCTTCTGCTATCAATTGCAACCTGGTCACAGAATCCCCACATTCTCCAACTTGACTTAATTTTTGCCTTGTTTCTGGAAGAACGACTGAAAATGGACAAATAAATATATTGGTCTTTATCATATTGTAGAAGTTTTGCAAGCCTGTTAGGAGTAGCTCTTGGTATGATTGCATCTCATGCAAAGTTTACGTGTAATCATAAAACCTTTATTAAAAATATAGTCTCTGTAATAGCAAAAGGCTTATATTTAAGCTTAATGTGAATCTATTCATCTTCATACTACGCTTTGGCTTAAAAACTAATCCTAAGAATAGTTTGCAGGCGGGTCGACAATATACGCAGCATTATTAATTTGTGTATTATTAATACTGTTACAATCAGGTTGTGCTGGCTTGCTACTGAGGCTTTTTTTCCATAGGAAAACAGTGTCACGAAAGATCCTTGGGGCAAAATAACACAGCCTGGTTTAATCCTTTCTGCACTGAGGGCATCTTTAAATGCCAGCAGTAGCACTAAAGTTTACATTATTGAAACCTGCGCGTTGCTTCTTTCTCTGGAAACTCGGACATCCATCCCACTTAGCAGTCCTCTAATATTAGTGCTAGCATTTTATTTTCATTTTGAATTATACTCTAGAAGAACTAAAGTAAGTACTATGAAATGTTCTCTATAAACTTCTAATCTATATAGAAGCTTTCGCAAAAAAAGAGCACAGCTTTCGTACCTAAAGGGTTAAGAAAAGTTAATGAAGTAGAGGCCATCCCCGAGACAAAACCTCTTCCCTTGGAGTGCGACTTGCACCGTGAAATCATCACAAGCCTGCCCCTGACGTCAGCGGGCCCACACCGCACTGACTGGTATTAGACGTCTTCTCGAGCCTATAGTCAAACCAGCGTAAGTAGTCCTTTGGGGGCGGGGCTGAAGTGAACTCAGTAGTGATAAATCTAATCTATTAACTAATGCAGTTTGAGTTTTCGTAGATTAATGTAATTTTATCGATTGAGACATGATATACCACGCACTTAAGTGAGATTTGGCAAAATTGCTTTGCGTTCTTAGCTGCGCCCATCGGATTCCTTACGCTGGTTTGACTATAGTAACGTCACCGATGGAGGACCAGTACATACAGTCTTCGTCATAGGTCATTTCGCTTTATGCAGCTTTTCTGTTCAGGTTCATAATCTTTACTTCACTCCGATATACGCGCTCGTGAATCAAGAGCACGCATAGCGTATACCTGGAATAAAAAACTTTGCACCTAAGCAAACACAGACTTCCCATAAGGAAAACTTCCTGTAGTAACGTAACCAAACTAATCCCACCCCGCGAAGAGGCTTAGCCGCTGTGTGACCTCGGCCCTCCTGAGCTCACTGTTTTACTTTATCTCCTTTCTGCCCTAAAAGACTCGGCCAAAAAAAAAAAAGCCCAACAAAAATCAGCAAATCTGCTCTTCCCTGCCGATCTGTGCTGCCCTTATCTACAATGGACCGCGGCGGTCCCTGAGCGAATATTAGCCACGCTAATATCCGCCTAATATCGAGCTAATATGCGGCAGCATTGGGGAGCTGGTGGCAGCTGCGCGCCATGCTGCTCCGTCGGTCAGAGACCCGCGGGTGGTGTGCTTGGGGTACCGACCGATGCTGAATAATGGCTGAATTTTGTGAGTCGATAGTGATCCTTGACCGTGGGTGATGGTGTAGATAGTGATCCTTGACCACGGGTGATGGTGTGGATAGTTATCCTTGACCGCAGGTGATTGAGTTGATAGTGACCCTTGACCGTGGAAGAGTAAGGGTGCTGTTAATTTGCCCGCATCTCCTACTGGGAAACCCACACGCACTGGTTTATGCTGCAAGTATAGTTTAGCTGGCCCCAGAGGCGTATACGGCTGCTGTCGATTACAGATCATCCGGATCTATGGCACCATCGATGGAAGACTCTTATGCAACGACCTATGCCTCCCTCTAATTCTCCCTATTTCTGGCAAAGGTCAATGACCCCATAAAAGTTTAGCAGACTTCAAATGCTGAGTAGGCACATCAATTGCCGCAAGAGCTCGCCTGCCCGGCATGGGAACCAATCTGGCAACCTTCCTGTTATTGATAGCAGCATCTCTAACCTGCCGCTGCTGCGGGTGAGTGGACAGTGGTCTTCGACTATGGGACTGTGAGTGGATACTGTCAAATGACTGAATAAACTAGCAACGCAACAATCGCATTTTATGCTCAGACAGTCCTCAAAGACCAAAGGGTACCAACACATGCAAGGAAGATAAACTCGCAAGGTCCATTCTTCCTGTGCAGTGATGAATCACACCTACTCGGGTACTCTATGTGTTTTAGGAATCATGATTCTTTCGTAATTTTTCTCTCTATACGAGTGTTAAATTTCTTCCACATTCATAATCTTACTCCTCAGGAGTATATTCTGCCGAGCCCTATCCTTGTCAGAATATGTATGGATGGACATTACTCACCCAGGGATCACGTAAGAGGTGTTGCAGCTCTCTGCAGTTCCTGCTGACGATGTTAGTTTGCAAAGCTATGTAGATTCTCTATATTTCCCCTTCTGCTACGCGGGTTGGGACGCCGAATGGTGGTGAGCAACCCATCCCATGGGGCTCCTAATTGTTCCCGTGAGGAGAGCCACGGAAGGGACCCTCCGCACGGGTGTTTCTCTCTTCCGTCTCCTTTTATTTTCGGTTTTCGTCTCTTACCCTTTGCCGAATGGCTAAGCGGAACGCGCTGAGCAGAGCCGTGTAGTGTTAGAGATGCTTTGCGCCTTGTTCCCTGTCAAAAGTGGTGCACCTGACCTCTACTAAACTAACAGAACTCACCTGCGTTCGACTCGATTTCTAAACTGTACTGTATGAGTCTGGATCGCTGTTTCCTAGTCTTTGTATTTGATACGGAAGGGAAACCCTCTCCTTTCTTGACTTTATATTGCAATGCGATGTAAACCACCGAGAATGAGCCCGTTCTTTCATATTCTTTGTCTTAACATCGTCTTGTAACTGCCAGGGAGCTGTAAACTAATTTATTATCTAGCTTACATTGTCAGGTTATCCGACATGGAACTGAACAAACTTTACTTAAGGCGTTAGGATAAGAGTAAAAACAAACAGTGGCCTTCATACTTCCAGTTATAAATTTTACCGATCCTTGAACCACGCAGGGATTTTTTTTCTTTCGTGCAAAAATGAGATCGGCTGTTTTTATCTCATTTTGATTCATGCCTGTATTTCCATAAAACAGTTTACCCGCGTTATATATTGTTTCAGTTTCCTTTCCCCTACCATTGCGACTCATTCCTCGTCAACAGCATTATTTCCTAATTATCTTAATCTACAAAGTGTTGTTTTTCTATTCTGCGTTTGCTCAACTTACTGGAAACTGTCTGCTCTTCTTTTTCCTTCACCCTCGTTTGATCTTCCTCCTCTTCAACCGAAGAGTTGTCCATGAGTACACACTTTTTTGTTCTTCTCTC
>LQNS02276498.1:5588431-5600496 GCA_001587735.2 Parhyale hawaiensis | reverse complement strand
TGTGCACTCTCAAGACCACCATCGTCTGTGCACTTTCAAGACCAACATGGTCTGTGCACGTTCAAGACCACCATAGTCTGTGCACTTTCAGCTAACATCGTCTGTGCACTTTCAAGACTACCATCGTCTGTGCACTTTCAAGACCACTATCGTCTGCTCACTTCCAAGACCACCATCGTCTGTGCACTTTCAAGACCACCATCGTCTGTGCACTTTCAAGACCAACATGGTCTGTGCACTTTCAAGACCACCATAGTCTGTGCACTTTCAACCAACATCGTCTGTGCACTTTCAAGACCACCATCGTCTGTGCACTTTCAAGACCACTATCGTCTGCTCACTTCCAAGACCACCATCGTCTGTGCACTTTCAAGACCACCATAGTCTGTGCACTTTCAAAACCACCATCGTCTGTGCACTTTCAAGACCACCATCGTCTGTGCACTTTCAAGACCACCGTAGTCTGTGCACTTTCAAGACCACCATCGTCTGTGCACTTTCAAGATCACCATCGTCTGTGCACTTTCAAGACCACCATCGTCTGCGTGCGTGCACTACCGTACGGATAACTAACGTCATCCAACAAGTAGCCGGTAATCTCTCTGCCAAGCGCCATCCATTTCTGCATCGTCCGCCTCCACAGCTCGAGTGTTTCCAGAAACAGCAACTGCTGCAGCCTCGCGCTAAGCTCCTGGGTAATGCGATCAACCGCCGCCAGGGGCGCCGCTCTCCCTCCAGTTCCGTGCCGACGCCTAGGAATTTCCAGGCCTTAAAATGCCATCGTCGCCTTCGGCATAATACATTCATGAGCTGCCACAGCATTATCGTGGCCTTCAGTGCTGTATTACTTCTCTTTCTCCCTTGGAATAAAAAGCTGTTATTGCTGTCAGTATATTTCTAGGCCATTGTCCCGCTGAGTGTTGCAGTATTTGATTTGTTACTCTTCGAGTAAAGAAGTACCACTATTGTGCTTGTATCTCTTTATTATCGTGCCCTTCACTGCTGAACAGCAAGCCTTTATCCCTTGCTGAGAAGAGTTGTCGATACTATCACTGTATTTCTTTCTATATTGATGTGGCCCTCAACGCTGCATTATGTACTTTTCCTCTGGAGGGAAGAGATAGCGTTGTTGCAACTGGATATCTTCGGTATTGTTTTTAATTTGAAGTTTAGACCTGGCACTGCAGTGACTAGTAGAAGTTTTGGCCTAATCGTTGCCATCTCTGCAATCATTTTTTTCTAGACTCATTTTTCGTAAATCTCGTGGTTGTTGGTGATTGAGTATGTGGCCGTGAAACGTTTAATTCACTGAGGAATTATTATTGCTGTCTTATATGTACGGTTTATTGAAACACGCACATACAGTCGTCCCCACAGCTTAAACTGCTTATTGGATGAGCGGATACAGTTACACAGTGAACATTTTTCTGGACTACCATGGTGAATTTGGCAAGGTTGCCCCTTTTTTTACGCCCTCTACCTGATGGCCAATAGCCCTCTTCTAGTTGCTCCAATAGCTGGCAACCTTCCAGCATCGGGGCGTTTGGACCCTATCCATGGATGACTACCTACGCTTTCTCTAACATCGTCCAGCGCAATATTCCTTTTGATATTCGCTTTAGAAACAATTTTGTTTCATTTAAATAGCTAAGTCTTATATCGAGAATCGGATTACAGTATAGGCTGCAAGGTTAGATTCTGCGGCGTTCGACGCCGTAGTTTATCACTTCAAGGATGCACTCTGTACTTTACCTTGCTTATTAAGAAATATATGTTTGAGGAAAGAGCAAGAAATTTATTTCCCTGTCTGTTGGTCCGCACCGAGTTTCTTCAGTGGCCTAGGTTGTGTGAAAGCCGTAAACCGTAAAGCCGTAAACCGTAAACCAGGTTGTGTGAAAGCCGTAAACCGAAAACATAATCTCCCGAAATCTCCCGTTGAACGTGGTGAAATGTGTTTTTGCGCCTTGATATTGGTCTGCATACATGCATATATCGTGTAGTTCGGTAGCAGCTTTTCTACACTACAAGTTCTATTCAAGGCCATTAACAAAACTTGCATATATATATGTATATCTATGGGTGTTGACGCGCTGGCGTACCGAGGGCCTGCAAACCTTACTAACGTTTCGTCTCGTCCCTACATTCATCCTTATTCCATCCTACCTGATATCATATTCTTTGTGGTAGTCTTTTCTTCGCTTCATTTGTCATNTGCATATACATGTATATCTATGGGTGTTGACGCGCTGGCGTACCGAGGGCCTGCAAACCTTACTAACGTTTCGTCTCGTCCCTACATTCATCCTTATTCCATCCTACCTGATATCATATTCTTTGTGGTAGTCTTTTCTTCGCTTCGCTTCGCTACTCCCAGTCCACACTTGTTCTGTTAAGACCCATCCATGCTTGAGTTCTCCATATTCCTTCACACGACCCCTTTTGTTTTCACTCCCGAGTTACCTTTGTTGTCACCTTAGAAGCCTAAACTTTTAATCGAATAATAATACCGGCGAGGCGCTGCCGAGAAGCCAGGCCGGAATGTTGTCGCCTTGGATCGCGACATCCAAGGCGCGAGGTCGGTTCGTGGCTGCTAAACTGCACCTATTGCACAGTTCCCCACCAGTATATATTCTATTCTGCCATGAACTAGAGGATGGCTTCTGACTCTGAAAGAGGTTAAGGCCGTGACCATCTTCTAGTTCATGCGAGATGTTTTACAGCACCACTTCCATAGGCACGACGCCGCCAGGCTACGTCACACGTGTAGTCTCCTCACCGCGTAGATATTTTTGCTAATGCCTCGGCGTCACCGAACGTTTACCACATGAGTGCGCCACTACAAAAATTTTCACTGGGATGAGATCTTTTAAATCGCCTTCCTCAGGGAGCATAAGACGAGCCCTGCGCTTCCTCTCGTTAGATTTTCTCAACTTATTTCATGGGAGTCAAGCTAGCATAGGGACCTCATGGATTACTTCAGTCTCAGTTAGACCTTCGTGTGACTTCCTTTAAGTCAAGGTGACTTCCGTGCTTCATTCCTTTGCTTTCTTCTTCTTCTTCTCCTAGAGTTCATTTCATTTTTTCCTCTCATTTTCAGACTTGCTGGTCCCGCGCTCGGTAATCTGTAGTACATGGGATGTTCGTTTTTTATGACATTCATCGTGTACCTTTTTCCTACTCATTACAAAGACCTTTTCATTAGCGAGAAATGCTATAGAGCTAATGTTTGATCTCATCGATGTATTTATTTTCGCTTTCAGTGCTGATAGCATTAGTGTGTTGGCAGTAATTTATTCCTGCGCAGTCTTGGAAAAATACGAACGTAGTGAATAAGAAAGGAATTAATTACTGTGCGCGTAATTAATTTTTTGTAGTGAGTACTGAGAGCACGGTCGCGCTGCCAGCAATAATATGCAATTTTAGTGTCAAAGAAAACCAGTATGTTGAAGAAGGGGAGTTGCGTAACTGATTATATTCTGCCTTCGTTACAGACTGATCTGACGGAGATTGTAATGAAGTAGTGACTATAAATTTATATGAACTTTCATATTTGGAATAACTTTTGAGTACAGTTTCGAAACGAACGACATTTTCACAAAATGAAGTATTCACTAAGGAAAAAAGTTAAATCTTATTTCTAGAAGCGATATTTAGAAGATAACTGTCGTTACTGCACTCTGTTATTGTATCCGTAAGTGCTACTGTAAAACAACAGAGTTGTGAAATTTGCTTTCTTTATTGACATTGCATCATGGAAAAGAAATTTTCACCTAGAAACTGTAAAAAACATATTGAAAAGATTGAAGAGAGATTAAATGGCCCCGAACAACTTAAAATCCTTTTGATAAGTCGTGAAATGTATGGTAGCAAAAAAAAAATCACTCGTTGAAATCACTCGTCTCATACTTCTCCAAGAGGCTCATAAAGTTGAGACATGTCCTCATTTGAAATATAACTGAGCGAATTTCAGCACCGTTTGTTGTAGGAAGTTGTTTTGGGAAATGGCTGTGGCCTTTGACTCCCAGTACTCCAGCTTCCACCTCCAACCTAGTTGAGTGACTGGCTGACAGCTAGTTTTCCGGTGTGATTAACGTGCCAGCTACTTATTTAAGCACAAGCTGGCTCGTGGCCCCTTCTAGCAAAAAATTAACGTTCAAGACGGGACGATAATTTTTGGAGGTTGGTAAATCTGATGTGGGTTTCTATATTCATCGAAGCCACTAAGGAATAGAAAACCTAATTTACTACGCGTGGACAAAATGTATGGCTAAAGCCCTGTTCAAACGTCCCTCATTTCAGCACGTTCAGTCAAACTGATGGAAGCCGCAGCAGCAAATGAGGGAGACAGAAGGATGAAGCACGTCGCATTTTTGAACGAGCCGCGTCATGCAAGTTCAGTAACAAAGTCTATAAATGATGAATTTATCCTCTATAGCGTTTTGAAATTATGAACAAGTCGACAAATATACAGCACATATACAGCGATTTTTTTATCGTCACTTTAACGATCAGAATTACTGTATTCCCATTCCACACAAGAAAACCAGTTAAGCTGAAAATGTTGACCTAAGACCAGTGGCGCCATCTTTGATTTCCCAACGAAGTGATTGCTGCGCGCTCGTTTGACTTTTATAGGTCTCTCTCAGGCTATAAATATTTTGTAAACAGGCTGTTCCTATCAAATTCAGGTTATAAGATCATGGGATGCGAATGTGTCTCTAAACTGACGCGAAATCTAAGCGAAAATGGACCGAAACGATATCATACGTGAACGCGTGGCGTCATTCATTTGAATGAAGGTCACTTCTACGTGTGAACAGCGACAGCAAAAGTTGACTCGCGGCTCGTGTTCATTTTCGGGAGTGAACGCGTTGATTTGAGGGACCTATGAGCTGGCCCTTCGACAGCTGAGGAGCAACATGAACTTCATATTGCCCTCCTCTACCTGCTGACGTTGCCAGCCAGAAAGTACGAAAACTCCACTTCCAGGTTTGCTACTGCTAATGGGAGATGAAGCCTACAGGTATGAGGAATAGTATATATTTCCTCTTGTGAAATGTGAGAAGTGTTTACGAGAGCTTCAAGTAGCACCGACTTTGCATGTTAGTGCAACAACAGTCAGTCACATGTTGCTCCGTTCAGAATATTTGAGACGAGGAAGAAGGCCCTAGTGCTCACTAAGAAGTAGAAGAACGAAACAGTGAAAAAGGTGAAGGGAGAGTCAGTCCCAGTTACTCCGTGGGATTATGCCTGTTGGTGTGTCTACTGTCGGCTATTTAATCGAATTATATTTTCGTAGCAGGCTACACTGAAACTACGAACTTAAAAGAGCGTAAGAGATGAGCATTATTGCCTTGAATTTAGCTGACCGCATATAATATAGGCTTCTGCGTCATATCATATATACGTCTTTATATGATTTTCATAGATTTTTCTTGCTCACGCTAAACGCTATTTCAACAAAGAAATAGATCACATTAGGAAAAAGTAATAATTAGTGTGAAGAAGTCCTTGCATTTTTCGTCCGTCTTCATAGTTCTGTTGTACTAGGAAGACTACAATACCCATACCGTGATCATCTATACAAATTACCCGTGAAGTCAAAGCTGCGGCAGTTTGGATGTAAGCTTGTAAGTGCTAAGAGACGTTACCCTATCAAAAATCAGGGCCGCCTCAGAAGCTAAAACAGTAATTTATCTTCTGTGTAGTGCTGCGACCTCCATAAATTTTGTTAGGAAATAGCTATCTTCATTGTTTGAATTTCAATGCTGACAAAGCAAAAAGTGCTTTCTTTCATATATGATGTTGCCATATTTTGCCATTGACTGCAACCTTGCATAATTTTATCTTTTCTTTTTTCTTGAAGTGTATAAAACTGGACAAATAAATAAACAGATAAATGCACATTGTTCTTTTTGTATCAGAATAGATCTTCTCTAAACGCTCTTTCAGAGAAGGGTCCCTCGTGATTTGAGGAGCGTTTTCTAAAATTGTTGAAGCCGCTCCTGTGGTGTAATAAAAGGAAAACAAAATGTTGCAAAAGTATCCAGTACATAAAAACATAGATTTTGATTGCTCACGCTCTTGTTTGAGTGGTTGGTTGCCCCGTCTCTCCTTCACGATGTTAAGAATTTAGATAGGACAAAATTCATCGACTGAATAACAAGATGTGGCGGCAAAAGTTCCAGTCGTTATAAGCTGCTATTGTTAATACTAGTGGACCCGTGAGTGAAAAACTTCACCCAAGAATCTATATGTTTACTTAATAAAAGCCAGTGCGAAATCTTCGCTTCTCTGAATTGCTTCTTCATTTTTTTCATTGATTATTTCACGTACTCTCATCCTTCAGTTCTTTCTTCTCCATTTTCCTTCTTTTATGTGCTTCTTTCATATTAACAGGCGGAAGTAAAATCTTGAGTAAAACACTGTAATAAACTTGAATGCAACTCCAGTCAGCTTATATACAATGTGAGCCCGCCGTAGCTGTGACACCGCCAAACTCAAATATCTGCTTCATTGAAGTGCTGAATTTATTGGCCGATGATGAGGTAACTGCTCCGCCAAGGAAGAATAGTAAGTTAGAAGAAATAATTGTCTACTGCCCGTGAAAAATCATCCCTTCGTGAGTACTCCGTTGAGGATCTACTAAATTTATACGACATGACCTGAGAGAAAAAAAAATATATATATAAAATCAGACTCCAGAAACTGCAAATATCTTTTCTTCTAGTTCAAGAAGTGTTTCAAGCAAGAAGTGCCTTCAGATAAAAGAATAAAGAGCCCATTTTCGCCATCTTCTGCATCCTGGTCATCGATATTCATGAAAACGCGACTTAATTACAAAATTTGCAACCTGGCCTATTTTCCGCCTATCTATTTTAGGATCCTTAAGAGCGGACACGATATAAATAAATACACGAAGCGTGATTAAGATGCTGGGCTTCTGCATTATCTGAAACCCGCATTGTTTAGATAAGTCGTACTATTTGATATCTATTCGAGGCCGCGTGGTATACGAGAGGCTGAATCCATTTCGCTTACGTTTTCCTCAGCTGAATTTCTTCCTGGCAGGTGGAACTTTACGCTGAGCAGAGGCTGAATCATTGTCAGTTCTTATTGCCTCCAAATTTCCATCGTGATGGTTTGCTGGTATCCAGGATACAGCATATCTTAGCAACAGAGTAAATTCTTCTCCCATTTTCGGATAGCCACAATGTAAACGGTACAATTTTTAAACAAGATTACGCTCTGCTGCACACTGCTAAGCTGAGGAAAAAATCTGTTGAGCAAAATATCAGCAGTCTAAATTGACGGACAAACTTGCCAGCCCAAAGTATAAAGAAAATTTTGGTGAATTTTATTAATGCACGTTTATGTAATTGTAGTAATTTGAGGATAAGAACCTTTATTTTTGGCTTCTCTGGGTATGCCGAGTCAATATTTGCCTCAAAATTTTCACTAGTTTTGTTAATTCAATGCAAAACCGAGGTGTACAGCATCGATCTACCATATAAAGGAAATGTTTGGAAAAAGTGAATGTTTTTTGTAGCTATGTACTAGTAATTATTTTAACATTAAATATTGCAAGTCATTTTTCATGACCTGGAAAACTATATTAGTGATTACTTTTTTTCACTTAAGATATGCAGCCCTTAGGGGGCATAGGATTGTTCAAAGGCTATAGGGTTAGGTTAGTAAGGTTCGTCCATCCTATGTTTGGAAATGTTTGTAAAAACTTAATGCCTTATGGAACTATGTATTAGTGATTTTTTTAACGTTTAAAATTGCAAGTCGTTTTTCATGACCTGGAAAACTGTATTAGTGATTACTATTTTTTTTTTTTTTGCACTTACAGTGAGCTTGCCGTAGGCCATAGGCCATAGGGTTAGGTTAGTTAAGTTCGTCCATCCTATGTTATGGGGCGCGGCGACCCCTGGCGGATCGTGTTAGTTACCTTAGTCATTAGCTAGCCCTTCAGGACGTCTGCCTTTCGTGTCCACTTTACTTCCTTCCATTTTCACACTCCTACTTGCTCATGCGTTATTCTGTACTTCCTCTTCTTTCCTAACTTGCTGTTTCCATTGCACGATGATCCTGTGTGGGAACACCGTGCATCGGTTCCCCGTTTCTATCGACATAGCTTACTATTATGTCCCTTCTTTTTCCTCTCTTAGAAGAGCTTAGTACTTATTTAGGGAGACTTAAACTTTCCTATACTACTACTGCTGCTACTTAAGATTGCAATTCTTTATTGCCAACCCAGCGGAGCTTGTGCCAGCGATTAATATTTCATCGATAAGATGACAAGTTTGAAGCGTGATCGATTGACATGAAATACCACGTACAATTGGACAGTTATTTGAGAAGTTTGATCATACCTTAATTAGGACCGAACTAAGACTATTTTTACTCTTGTTACTAAACTTCTGTAATTAGACCTGAAGTTGATATCGCTTTCTGCTATCGTAGGAGCCATAATCGCGGTTTTGATTTGAAAGATTACGAGCACGCAGTATCCAAAGAGCGTCGCAATAGTTTAGTTTATTACGTTATGTGTACTGCGCGCTCGTTCTCAATGACGCATTTACTCGTTACTATTATACAGTACGTTACCTTTGATTATGCAAATACAAATTTTTTATTTATTTTTCAAGATAAGTATCAAACATTTTAACTATTAATAATAAGTTAGTGCACAGGTATGTTGTAACGATAAAAACAATTAGAGAAAAAAAATTAATACGGAACCATTTCCTATGTTTTGGCAACATTTGCCTATTTAGTCAATACTGATATTTCAAAGTTAGACACTTATCTTGAGAGGTAAAGTAAAGAAGTTGTATATGCATAATCAAAGGTAACACACTGTACATACAGAAAACATATATAATTTATGTAACTTATCTTTCGATACAGACTGTATCTCCAGATCCAGGTATTAATTTGAACTTCTCAAAAGTAGCGCAATATTTATTTCTCTGAAAACTACATCTCTTTTAGACGGGCCAGTTGTCCTGACATTATAATTATTTTTACGTTTGTACACAGAAGAACTGTAGCGACCAATAAGAAGTATGTTTTGTGAGTGTGTACATGAAGAGAGCAATTGTAACTTGCATATCATTTTCTGATTTACTAGCGGAAGACGTTTTTGTGATAACTTTTTACTGTGTTCTCATCGGTAATAATTACTTTATGCGATAATCCTTACTTAATGTTTCCATATCTAACTTGTCCTTGCCCCAACCTTCCCCGGCCTAAACCCTACCATAAACTTTATCGTCAGCAGGCAAATTAGCAGGCAGCGACAGCTTACCGTCAACTCCTGACTAATTCCTTCACAGCAGCGGAGGTTCATTAGGCGAATTCTTAATTAATACATCGTTCTCTTTTTTTCTCCCCCGAAGTCGTGATGTAGTCCTATGTCGCGTAATATTCCCTGTTGTTCATGCTCTCAATTGACATACTCGTGTTGTTCCCTTTGCACCCTCCTGGTCGCAACGCGTTACTGTGCAATGCGATACAAGAGTTATGTTTTTTTTTCTTAATTAACATTTTTTTTCTTGCAAATAGCCCAACGCATTTCCTTAATTGCAAGACATTCGCGATTACGCATATTCTTACTTAAGGTATTGGGTATTGTTGTTTTTTCCTTCTTTTCCTTCGACATACCCTAAATTAAGATATTATTCTCTTTTCTTCCCCAGGGCCTAACATGCTTCCTGTGCTACGCGATATTCGCGGCAGTGCTGGGCATGTTCCAGTTCGGTTTCAACACGGGCGTCATCAACGCTCCAGAGTCCGTCATCCTTAACTTCATAGAAGACTGCTACAAGGTGCGCTATGGAGTCTACATCGAGCACGACCTGCAGAACTTCCTCTTCGCCATCGCTGTGTCGATCTTCGCCATCGGGGGCATGATTGGTGGCTTTGCTGGCGGCTTCGTGGGGAATAAAGTTGGCAGGTGAGTGGGTGTGTTGGGGAGCGTGCTGGGCAGGCAAGGGAGCGTGCTGGGCAGGCAAGGGAGCGTGCTGGGCAGGCAAGGGAGCGTGCTGGGCAGGCAAGGGAGCGTGCTGGGCAGGCAAGGGAGCGTTCAGGGCAGGCAAGGGAGCGTGCTGGGCAGGCAAGGGCGCGTGCTGGGCAGGCAAGGGAGCGTGCTGGGCAGGCAAGGAGCGTGCTGGGCAGGCAAGAGAGCGAGCTGGGCAGGCAAGGGAGTGAGCTGGGCAGGCAAGGGAGCGAGCTGGGCAGGCAAGGAGCGTGCTGGGTAGGCAAGGGAGCGAGCTGGGCCAAGGCCACCTAGAGAACAAGATTGTCTAGGTGGCATTGGCTGGGCAGGCAAGGGAGCGTGCTGGTTAGGCAAGGGAGTAGGTGTGCTGAGCAAATAAGGGTGCTGAGCAGGTAGGTAGATCAAGCGCTAGGTGTTTGAGGGTGTAACTGGTAGGTAAATAGGGTACCTACTGAGCAAATGAATGGGTATGGGACTATGTGATAGGATTGTGAGTTGGTTGCACCCAGCTATTGATCCCTTAGACTCGTATTTGACGAACGTATCGTCTCCAGATTTTACCTGCAGGTGTCTTTGTTGCATCACGAAGGTATTACACTACTTGCAGAATTCCCTTAAATATTCGTCGGCTAAACTAAGCTAATATTTTGCGATGAATTTCGAAAGTGTAGCTGTGTGAAATTCTCAGTATGAAATGCATAGAAGTAATCGCAGTCGAACCTAATTTTGTTCGTTTATAGCAGTTGTTCTCACGCTGCTTTAAATATTTTGTTCGTCTATCTCTTTTTTTTTTTTTTTTGTTCAAATACGATGACTTGTAAACACATTCGCATTAACAAAGATTAGCATATCAGCTACTGAAACGGTGCATTTTCGACACACAATTATTTATTCAAATTGAAGTGCGCAACTATAGCTCAGTTTACTAAAACTGTAGTACGCGGTCCTTCAAGTTCCGAGCTTTACTGGGTTTGCGGAACCCACTTTAAACATCCCAGGCTGCTATGCCTCCTGTGACGGGCGTATGATACGCCCACCGTCCGTAAACTCCCTTTGCGTAGAATGCTGTTCCTACTGCAGCTGCTGTTTAATGCTGGCCTTAAGGAGAGGGGAGGGGCTAATGTCATTGTTGCCGCACCCCAACCATTTTCCCCATAAACTCTACGGTGTATGCTCCAAATATTTAACTATCTAAATTATCAAACTCGGCAAATGCTTTGAGCTTCTCTTAAACCGAGGTTTTGCATCTTCGGAACTTTTCATTTTTTTCTTTTCATTGACCGACTCGCTTTTCCATCGTGTTAAATATAAGTTACAGCTCCTGGAAAATGGTCTGATTTTGGAAATTAAATTTGAGTACTTTTCACAAGACTCTATTAATACTATTGAGCTGTGTGTTATTTCTTGAATGAAATCCGTATAGTTTTGTGCAGTGTAGATGGTTTTACTCTATTTTTCTAATTCAAGCATTATCATAGGGAGCATTGGATGGGCTATAGGGTTAAATTAGGTAGGCTCACCTGTACTGTGCTATGGAGAGCGGTGCCCCATGGCATCCCATTGGTTGCTTTAGCTCGGCCTTCGGGCCGTCTTCTCTTCGTGTCCACTTTGCTTCCTCTGGTTACCATACTCATTCCTGCATATTACTTTGTGTTGTGTTCCTCCTCTTCTTTCCTAACTTATTGTTTCCATGCGCGTTGATCCTGTGTGGGAACACGCTCGTGCCTGGGTTCCACGTCTCTATCGACATACTAATCGTCCAATGTGTCTCCCTGTGTTGGATGGCTTCTGTAGTGAAGACGGGTGCCCAAACTTCTCAATACAATAGTAAGAGCTGCCTACCGAGAACCCTGCTCTCCGCCAAGCAGCGCAGTGCTAACGAAAATGCCAAATGGTTAAGAATCCACAAGCAACACGCGTTATTAGCGCCCTAAGGCAGCATGTGTCACCTGTACTACGAGCGACACGCGTTATTAGCGCCCTAGGGCAGCATGTCACCTGTACTACGAGCGACACGCGTTATTAGCGCCCTAGGGCAGCATGTCACCTGTACTACGAG
>LQNS02276498.1:5491351-5508522 GCA_001587735.2 Parhyale hawaiensis | reverse complement strand
ATGAACTGCCCGTAGAGCTCTGTTTCACCGAGGTTTTATCGCTGTCATTGTCGGAAGGGCGTATATTTTGCTAGATGGTTGTGATTGTGCTCTAGTGCGTAATCTGTATTACTACTCCTGTGGTTAATTTCAGTACGTAGGTACTGTGAGATTTAACTAGAGTTGCGGAGTCTTACGTTTCAAGTCCGACTCTTACTCTAGACCCTCCACATGCTCCAGCTCCTCGTCGGTTAGATTTTTCGACTCCTGATCCTCAAAATTTTTCCACTCCCGACTGCGACTCCTCTACACAATTACCAATTAATGTAACCAATTAATTTTCTTTAACCACTTTTTACTAAAATACACACACGTATTTAGTTACCGAGAGTATTTTTGCAACATTTACAATAACATTTGGCACCATTAGCCCCATTTGACACAGCGAATTTTCAGATATCTATAATTCAATAATAATTATCGAGAAAAACTTATTATAAATATTAACAACAGAATGTCAAAAATGATTCACCAGCTTAAGGTTCATAAAATATTTTGTTGGTATTTGAAATGGAATCCTTTATTACAATATTTGCACCACTTGGGACTGACAGTATCTTGTTAGTTTATAAAATATAAATAATTAGGATAAGTTAGCATCAGGCAAGACTGCTTAGACCATCTAGTTACTCTAAGCTAAAAACAATATTTATCCACATTTGCAAAATCTTTTACTGTTGATAGCTTACAACCAAAAATTTCGAATTACTTTAGATATTTTATAAATAGTATTCCGAACTTGGGCTTTAAATTCTGACTCCTGGAGTCAGAGGGTTTCCGACTCCGGCTCCCCCTCAAATCATTCGTCGCTTGGCGACACCGACTCCGCAAGCTTGGATTGAGCTCTGTTTTAAATGAAATATTGTACTTCAGATGAGCAATGGCTTATCACACGTTGCACTATTGCGTTTTTCTCGCCTTCTCGGGGACATGGGATAGGTCATAGGGTTAGGTTAATTTGATTCGCCTATTCTGTATTATGGGGATATGAGACTTGATGATCACTGCTGAATCGCCAAGTATCGGCTGCGGTGGGAAAACAATAAATAAATAAATAAATAAATGAGACTTGATGAGGACCTCCATAAATTACCTTAACTTCAGTAACGCTAGAAGGTCATCTCTCACTTTCTTTGTGTCCACGTTGCTTCCTCCCTTTTTCTACTTCTGCTAACTACTCGTTTTTTAAATGCTTTTCTTCGTATTTCGTGATTTGCTCTACCCATGAGAGCTATTTCGGTGTTGGTGCCCCTCTTGCATGGGATCAGCGTGTCTCTTTTGGCGAACGAAAAACACCTTTGCAATGGGAAGGCTAGAGGCATCAACTAATGTTAATTACATAACAATAATGACAGGAATAATAATAAAAATTGGGCGTTAAGTAAGGGTACGCTAACGTCGCTGACAATAACTGGAAGTGCAAAGAAGGCAAGGCAACGAACTGCCAATATTTAAAAATTGGTATTGACTCGTCTAGGCCTTTGCCTTTCAATTATCTACAGAAGCATACTTTGCTTGCACTCTGTTATTAAGTATTATGTATCGTGGTCAATACCGACCCCCGTGGAGTCCTTAGAGAATTAGGTTATGGCAGGAAGGTGGTCCCGCAGTAAACGCTGGACGGTATATCAAGACTTGTACGGATATCTGTATGGAGCTCTGCAAACCCATGTGAAGAGAATGTCTACACTAAGAACGGAAATAATAGCTTTATCGCAGAATTGATCTCGTTAGTTAGAGCTTTCCCACGTCCCATTTTAGCAGAATATACAAGAAGCTATTATTGTCGTTCACCTCAAAAAGAGAAAAAAATGCAAAGAGTTGTCAATCAGAGACACAGCAAAATGTAAACAAACTCAAGAGTGTTACCATAGGATCTCATGGCTCCCCTGCTAGTTTCATAAAAATTTGATCGTGCAAAAATAAGATATGTTTAATTTTGTGCTAAAGCTATTATTTCCGTTTTAAGTGTATGTGGAAAAGTTGGTAAACAACATATACAAATCTTTTCAAAGCTTCGACTCTTGCGTAGCCCTCGCGTCATCTCTCCCGGCACTGTTCCATAACTGTTCCCCAGCTGTTGTAGCTGTTCCCAGTCAGATTGTTGCTTCTGTGTTCATGTCGCGCGAATTTTTGACGATCTTTCAATAGCCCCAACTGGGAACTGATGTTCTCACGACACGGAGGAAATGTGCCCCTTTGTTTCTCTCCAGCTCTGACAACCCTCCGTACACTGCCGTTCTTATCCTGCAGAGCGAAATTAAAATGCCTGCTAGTATGGAAGGATGTATTTTGTCCGAGATTAGAGCCACACTCATGCCAAGTTATAACTGGATAAAATGATTATTACGTTAATAATCCACATTCAATTGCTATTGCTGTAGGAAATATAGACATTGCGTTACCTATACAAATGTTAAATAACAAATAACACTTATGTTTCATTATTTCTCGTTGTATTTGCAGAAACAAGGAGCTTCTCCGTATCATAACGACACATTGAATGTTAATTTTCATGTTGACTGTCGGTAGTTATGCAGGTTGTCATCAGTATAAACCGTTATGAAGTCGTGTTAATAGCTGGTAATTATACAGGTGTACGGCATCGAAGTATTCAAAAACAGCAATTATTGTTTTTATGTGAATGTCTTTTCAGTTCCTGAGGGTAACGACCATTATTTTAAAGCTACACTTATGTTACCTTTCAAATTTATTAAAATACGAAGGGTGTCTGAAAAGTTTTGAGAATCAGAAAGCTAAAATGGATACGGGATTTTTCATGATTTATTTTACAACTATCATTTTTATAATCTCAAAATTTTGCAGGAATATCCACAAAGTTTTGTACTTACTAAAAAGCGTAGGCTTGGTCATGCAGCAACGCTTCTTGTACAGCATTCCTGAAACTTTTCATACGCCCCTCGTAACGTATTAACAATTACAGTTCTGCATACAAATATGCATATGCAGATTTCCAAAGTGAACGTTGTATTCTGAACTCCTATTTACTTCCTGATATTGACAGTCTGTGTTTGTCTACAGAAAGCGCGGCCTGTTGATCAATAATCTGCTGGGTGTGGGAGGGGCGCTGCTTATGGGTCTCTCCAAGTTCATCTGCTCCTACGAGATGCTGATCCTTGGCCGCCTTGTTATTGGCGTTAATTGTGGTGAGTTATTGGTGTTAGCTATGAAGAGTTATTGGTGTTAGCTGAGGTGAGTTGTTGGTGTTAAATGTGGTGAGTTGTTGGTGTTAAATGTGGTGAGTTATTGGTGTTAATTGTGGTGAGTTATTGGTGTTAGCTGTGGTGAGTTATTGGTGTTAACTGTGGTGAGTAATTGGAGACAGCCTTGCATTCCTATGCACCTGGAGAGGGTATAGAGGTGCAGTCTCAATTATGATTATTAGGTTGCCTCCAGGCTCGAGCAACACTAATAGTATTCAAACGCTTGCCGTGCCGATACAATATTAATAATGGATAAGGCTGTGGCTTTGCCAGGCACGGCCACTGTTGCTCGACGGGCGCGGGAAGGATGCAAATGGTAACTCAGTATTAATTAACACTTATACTACGAAGATGTGATTTTAGCGGACCATTACAATAGCTCAATCGGTGGTGCAATTAAGATGGAACTGCGGAGTTAAGCGAGCTAAACGTGAACTATCAGCTACTCCGATTAATAACAAACAACGACATTGCACTATCCAGTGTGACACGATTGCTAACAGTTAGTCTTGGCAAGAACACGATCTTAATATTCGATGACCCCGATACAACGGTCGTTAGCTAACTACGCAGCAGGCACTGAACAAAGGAATAATTGATGTTAAGTATGTTGTCAGACTCAGGACTTACCGAAGTAAAAAATTATCATAGCGACTTCCGACGGCTATAAAGGACTACAACCTAAACTTCCAATACTAGTGCTGAACAGTAGATTGCAACACTTTGTGAAGACACGTATCAAGATAGATAAACAAGGCTAACAACTAATGAATTTACATGACCACAGTAATAATACGAGAGAAAGATAAGCTGTGAGCGGGAAATTTGTAAGTTGAATAGAAAAGATGACAGAAAGAGATTCAGAGGCACTCACATCTTATGATGACGAGACCACTTTTTGGTCCCGAACTCGTACCCCATGGAGCACACGCTAGGCTCACGCTGCGCACAACCCGATGGGGTACTTAAGTAGGGCCGGTGTTAGCTTGGGCAGAGATTAGAGTCACTAGACTGAATGTCGCACAGCTCCATAGGCTTATATAGACTCAGGGTACCGCACCTTCTGTTTGAGAAGAGGTTACTGGCTGTGTTGGTTGCTACCCAGAAGAAGGCTGGATAAAACCAAATACCGGCCGCGTAAAATAAGAATAATGCATTAGCGTGGCCTGCACGTTATCAGGCCGCTCCCATTGTCCGACCACCGGACGCCTAGCTCATTGTTTGTATGAGCTGGCTTTGGGTTTAGGGCTCTGGGTAGCCCCTGAGTTGGAGGAAATGCAACTCTAGAGGCGGATGAGACCTCTTTTCGTTCAACAGCATCCCTGAGAGGAGATGAACAGGCTGGTGCCATAGCTGGGCACTCAGTCTTCCGCAGTCTGCTCCTCTCTCTCTCTTCCATCAGGTAGTACCACCTGATGCTCTTTCCCTTTCCTTTCCTTTCTCTTCTTCTTCTCTTCGGCCCAAGTCTGTACTGGTAATGGCAGGGTCTGGGGCGCGTGGATAGCTAGCCGCTTTCGTAGCAATCGTTAGTGTCGATTTGTATTTTTTTTTTGTTTTATTATCCTTGATATCATCTTCTCTGTTTGTGGAATTCTTTGTTTCTTCTCCTTTGTATAATTCTGTATTTATCTGTACATTACTGTATATTTATGTTCTTTTATTCTTTCTTGTCTTTCTTTTGCATTGAGGGATGTTGAAAGCAACCCGGGACCGGGTCGGGCTCGGGGGTGTCGTCTCCTCTATTGCAATATTAGAGGACTGCATGCGAACCTCGCAGAGTTCGACTTTGTTTCCCGTGGTGTGGATGTCGTGTGCTGCTCCGAATCATTGGTGGCTGGCAGAAGGCGCGACCCTGAGCTTGCCTTGGCGGGTTTTCAGTCCCCTTTTCGCAGACTGTGTGGATCGGGGCCTGGCTTCCGTGGAATGGCCGTCCGGAGCGGATTTTGTGCTTACCGGCAGTCAGTGCACGTATGCGCCTGTCATGAGATCATTCATGTAAGGGTGTGTGGCCGACTGAATAATTATTATTTATTCTCCTTACATCGGAGCCCTGCTACTGATCATTCTCTTTATGACTGTCTATTGCTGGCGATGGCCTCGATCCAGAGAACGGATTCCAAGTCAGCGTTTGTTTTTGTGGGTGACGTTAATGCACACCACAGGGACTGGTTGGGATCTGCATCACCGACTGATTGTCGTGGTGTGGCTGCGTTGGACTTTTGCACCTTGTCTGGTTGTGTGCAGCTACTGAGCTAACTGGGTGGCTATTACTCGAGCTGTAAGAACGTTACCTTGGCGCCAGATTATTCACAGTGAGGATCCTGTCTCTGAGCTTAACGACTTGATTGTGTCCATTTTGGAGAGGTTTGTCCCTAAGAGGACTATTCCTGTGAGGTCTCGGGATAAGCCCTGGTTTGACGAATAGTGTTGGTTAGCTTTCGAAGCTAAACAAGCGGCGCATCGGTCATGGCGGCGTTCGCGTGACCGCACGTTGTGGCAGACCTACAGTATGTTGATCGTAGGGCCGAGGCTAAGCGTGTGTATGAGGAGGCACAGCTTCGTCTGAGGCAGCGTTCCAGGGAGTCTCTGCTGAGTATTGACCATTCACATCGTTGGTGGAGTGAGCTAAGGGGTTCAGTGTTCTGTGGAACCTTCGTTGCCGCCCCTTGTTGGTCCAGCTGGGGGCATCATTACTGATCCCTTGGCAAAGGCGGAGCTTTTGTCGGCTCACGTCGACGGTAAACAGAGCAGAGATGTTATCGCATAGCCTCATGGATGCCACCCTGAACCTCGTTTGACCTCTTTGGCGTTCAGATCTGGTACAATTAAGGTGCTGCTTGAGGGCCTTGATCCGTATGGAGGTGTGGATCCGGTGGGTATGTATCCTTTGTTTTATAAGCAGCTGGCTGACGTTCTTGGACTCAAGCTTGCAGTGATCTTCCGACGCCTGCCTGATGAAGTTAGGAAATTTTTCTCGTTGTTGGCGTACTAGGAGTATTACTCCTATTCCCAAGGGTCCGGTGTCGCCCTATGTTGCCAACTATCTACCCATCACACTGACGTCCATTTTGTCGAAGGTGTTCGAGAAGTTGATCGCTGGTAAACTTGGTCGTTTCGCTGAGGTTACGGGGTTGCTGCCTGCTGGTCAGTTTGGGTACAGAATTGGCTTGGGTTGTTGTGACGCTCTGTTGTCGGTCTGACACCAATTACAGTCTACGCTGGATTGTAGGTCGGAGGCACGCCTTGTTCAGTTGGACTTTAGCGCAGCGTTTGACAGGGTTAACCACAGGGGTCTATTATAGAAGCTGGAGTCATTTGGTGTGGGTGGTAGGGTTCTGTCAATCATTCGCGATTTTGTTTCTGAGCGAGCGCAGAGTGTGTCTGTTGACGATGATTTGAGCGCCTCACTCGGTGTTGTGTCTGGAGTCCCTCAGGGCAGTGTGCTTGGCCCGCTGTTGTTCGTTCCTATAGCTACTAGTGACATGTTCTCTTCGCTTGAAAACACGATGGTCAACTATGCCGACGATTCCACTTTAATAACAGTGATACCTGCTCCTTGCCTGCGTGATGCTGTTGCTCAGTCTCTGAATAGGGACACACATTAGTGCATAATGCTGGGCCTGAATGCCGCTGAAGCTGGATGCCAATAAGACAAAGTCGATGATTGTCAGTCGGTCTCGGACACTTGTACCGCAGCATCCCAAACTGGTGATTGATGACACTTTGCTTCAAGAGTCTAGCTCCTTGGAGATTCTAGGTGTTGTCTTTGTTGAGAAGCTTACTTTTGAGCCGCATGTTAGGAGGCTGGTGTCACGTGCTTCCACTAAAATTGGGCTCCTGCGTAAGGTGAATTCTGTGCTTGGTGACAGTCAGGTTGCCCGCAGATGTTTTTATGTGTTTTTGCTGCCTGTGTTAGAGTATTGCTCATCGGTCTAGGCTTCAGCTGCTGACACTCACTTGAGTCTGTTGGACCGACTTGTTAGTAGTCCACGCCGTCATAAAAATGAACGGTAGAAAATTAGCACTTCAGCTAAACCCTCCTTTTTATTCTGTTATCAACCATTCAAAAGACTTCTCTGAGGAAAATTCAACAATCTGTCTGTATGCAAGGATGTATATTCGACGTAGCTCACATGCTTTTTCCGGTAGGACCTCTAAGTTCACAGACACGTTCATGCAGTCGCGTTCAGGTTCATACACATATATATCTTACCTGCATATGTTTTCGTCAACTTTGACCGATTTTTCGACACTGTAACATAGATACCGCACCGCGCTTTTCAGTGTCGAATTTCTTCCTATCTTATTCCCATAAAGCGTGACAGGAAAGATATAAGTCAGTACTATACGAGCATAATATTTCACGTCGTGTTTTTATTTATATACTAGAGGGCCCGCGCTGTCATAAAATGCCAACGAAGATTTTGTGTTGATCCTGCTTCATTGATCATGCTCCCCTTCATACAACTGTCAACTTCAAGGATCATCTAGATGAAGGTTCACGGTTTCCTAATTACTGAGCATCGACACTCTTATTTTCTTTCTCTGATATGGAAAAAATTAGTTATATTTGCTGGCAGTTGAGCAAAACTGTAAATAATTGATTTGATTTGGTATCATAGATACCCTAGTATGTCATATTTGTCTGATATTCTTTTTTGTTGTTATTGAAAGATGTTTCGTCGACAGTTACATCAAAGTTGGAAGAATAGCTGATGCAAGAAAATCATCTGTGGGAAAAGACTACGAATCAAGATGCATGAGAGTGTCAATGGAAGCTCCAGATATCTTCAGTACTGAGATTTCACCTTCAGCAATGCAAGAAGTCCATTTAGACTTGAGGTCGCCCGATACTTTGCCTAGATTCTATGTTTGGAGAAGGTAATACTCGTACTGATCAGACTAAGCCTGCGATATCTTCATTTTTGAATTTCAACTATCCCTGATTAAGATACGTTTTCCATCTTTTTGCAACCCGGCCAATTTTCTACTTATCAGTTTTCAATGGAACTTGAGAAGACGACCAATGCCACCAACCTGGGCTAATTTCTGCCTATCTGTTTTGTTAAAGCGTGACAGAAAATGGATAAACAAACAGATAAATACACATCTGTCTTTATTATAATGTAGATTTATTACAACTACTGTATACTTATATATCTTTCCTCTCGCGCTCTATGGGAATAAGATAGAAGAAAATTCAGGTGCCGAAGACGGTATCTTGGATACGGAGGCCGCACTTGGGCGCTCCAGCTGAGGGACCTGAGCCTGCCTGTATGATCGTGTCTGGACATGTTCATTGTTCTGAGTTACTACGGGAGATATCACTTACCTACGCCTAATAATGTATATAGCCAATTTTTTAGGCAGAATGCTGAATTTTCATTAAGAAGCCTTCTGAACAGTAATAAGCGTAGGAGACAGCGAGGGTTTTCCTGAGGTGCTAATTTTCTACCGTCATTTATGATGACGGCCCGGGCCACTAGTATATTTATAAATAAAAACACGACGTGAATTATCGTATAGTACTGATTGTAGTGAGTTATTGGCATTAATTGTGGTGAATTATTGGCATCGACTGTGGTGAGTTATAAGTGTTGACTGTGGTGAATTGGTTTCACTGTGGTTAGTTATTGGTGTTAATTGTTGTGAGTTATTGTGATGTGGCATAGCATATCAGTTTTAGTGCGTTAAGTTATCTGTGTTACTGTGATGACGTATCGATTTCATACAGATGCATATGTAAGTTATTAATGTTGTCATGTGATGAAAAAATTCCATGTTGACTTTTAGTTGACTTCTTCACTGATTTACAAAATTGTAGGTTAATTTTACCGCATCTTCATCGCAAATTTATGACGCATTCAGTCCCGTGCTCCATTGAAGCTGAGGTTCACTTCGCTCAAGGTGACCAAGGGCGAAGCGTTACAAAGTTGTATAGTCGTGGCTGTAGGTAGAAATGGCGAGCTAAAATTGTGAAGGCGTAATATCCAAGTGATACTGGAAGCATGTTTGTATTATAGTGTCTTGTCTCTTTAGATAAATGAGGATAATTTGAGGAAAACTTCGATGCGACATACCTATATTCAATGAAAAATATCTAATGAAACTTATTGAAGGAATGAGAAGTTAATATTTTGCCTGAACGTTTTTTTTTTTTTTGTTTTGTTCAGCTGTTCTAAAAAGAACTTTTTTATTCTAGCTGCATTGCACAATTGCGCAAAGACCGTTCAATACAAACCAGTACCGCTCTTGTATATTTTGCGTCAATAGGAAGAACTTGGCTGCACCACTTTGCAGGTATGCCTCGAGTCGGTTGGATGTTCATTTTTCTGCGATTGCCAGCCCAAGCGTTTTTATCATCCGCCTGAACAGGTCCTTTGAGTTCTATTTAAAGCTTGGCAACATTTGTCTCGGACGGCGCTCCTTTCTGGCGCTGAGATCGATGGTTGTGCAGTCCATATAGCGGCGCGGGGCCTCCTGTGATAAACGCTTAGTCCAAATGTCGCTGTCCCAGTAGACTACGGAGTCCAAATGTTGCAGCAACAGTAGACTACGGAGTCCTAATATTGCTGCATCAATAGACTACGGAGTCCTAATATTGCTGCCATATAGTAGACTACTACTGCTGCTGAGGCCCTCCGTAGTCTGCTGTGGCAGCAACATTTGGACTCCACAGCCTCGGTTCTACATTTGTGTTTTAAACACATGCTGCACAGGCTCAGTTTTAGTGTCATGTAGAAATAGCGTTTTTAGAAACCTCCGCTGCAAGTACTGGACAATTTAAGGCAAACCGTAGGTTCATTTCATTCTAAAAATCATGTTCTACATGTGCAGCTTTCGCCACATCTAATTGAAATCAGTTTTTCCTTTTACTACGTGTTTAATACCAAATGATATGATTTGTTGGCCAAAATTTTAGCTCAAGTTTTGTCGGTATCAAACTACAGCAAAGAACCCCTCCTCCAGGAGTCGCAAGCTCTTAACGGCCAAAGCTTCCGAGGACATCTTAATCCGCCTTCTCCTCACTTCCGCTCCTACTACACAGTTTGACATCTTCAAGCTCCGCATATCAGCGGCTATCGATCATGCGTGCGTGCATTCATGATCATCTCTTTGGCTGAGATTCTTCTCCCCTTCTTGTTTTCTTCTTTTCTTTCTTCTTTTTTCTCTTCTCTTTTCCCCAGTCCTCTATATCCTCTAACATTATGGCAATAGCTCATAGAGAGCTGGGGCGTAAGTTCTGGTGTCTCTTTGGGAATGGGCCTATTGGTTTGTCTACTGCCGCCTGTCTAATTTAATCTAAAAGTGCAAATGAGTATTTAACTTCTGTACGCACAATCAGAAGACGCTTCAAAGCAAGACTATGAAGAGAGTGAGTTCATTTTTACATGTTTACTTTCGACAACAAAACCTAGCGTACGCTTTGATCAGAGTTACTAAACCATTACTTAATCTGGTTTTATCACTCTTTATAGAATTGGGATCATGTAAACTTTATGCAATTGTGTTCTAAATTTCCCTTTTGCTACAGATATCCTAATGTGTATCATTTGCAACCGTGTTCTAATTTTTGTTTTTGGTTGCAGGTTTGAACACATCCCTGGTGCCGATGTACATAAGTGAGATCGCTCCCCTTAACTTACGAGGAGGCCTAGGCACGGTCAACCAATTGGCCGTCACCATAGGCCTTCTTTTATCTCAAATCTTAGGTATAGAGCAACTGCTAGGCAACGCAGACCATTGGAATATTCTCTTGGGTAAGTTCATCCATATATATATACTAAATCTCTGATGGATGTATTCTATACATAAATAGTGGCGTTTATAACTAGCCAAAATTGAAACTGTTGCTCATACTCTGCTGGTGATATAGTAGAATTTTGATTATTTCAAGAGCAGAGATGTAGTTGCAACCGAATATTTAGTTTGTTAACTCTTTTCACTTTTTATACTCTTTATCAAGTTAGTAACAGAGTTCTGTTCTTATACAGTATCTATAGAAGAGTAATTATTAACCCGGCGCTATTGTACCCTTATTAACGGCGCTAAAATATAGTAATCTCCATTGATGGCTCTGCACCCGCCAAGTCAATTGTCCGAGCGACTTCCGAATGAGACTCAAGCTCCTTGTGGCAGACATGCTTCAGTATTTTATGTCGTGTACATATCTCGTCGTAGCTTACTAAGGAAACTTTATATTATGTCACTGCGCTAAGTAACAATAGCTGAATACAAACATGCTATTGAAGCTTATATAAATCAGAAACTGGAAGAAATATATCTGGATGAGGTATTCCGTTACCTAGTATATACATAGTATATACAGCAGCGAACCAAACGATTGAGCGTTAAAACTCTGTCAAAGACCTGAGAGCCGGTATCGATGATCGGGGAATTTTAGCAGTCATATTAGTGAGGTAGAGCGGAGGTGCAGACGGCAGATGGGGTGGGTTTGGAGGACGTTCCGCACAAATGCCCAGCCAATGACAACTATGTACGAGGAACTTATCCTCCTAATTGTCGAGGACTGCAACCAATTGTGGAACTGTAGGTTTCTCGATGACATCAGGAAGTTGGAGGTCATTCAGCGTACCTATACGGCGAGAATTTTTGGATTGAGCCATCTCAACTATTGGAAGAGACTGCAGCGAGGGAGGGAGAGATACTTGGTGATATACACCTGGAAGATAGTAGTGGGCCTAGTCCCAAACTTTGTGTGATGATTACCTACGGATCTCAACTAGGCTCCATGTTCGGCTGACAACGCTTTGCGAGGTGCCACGTCCCAACAATAGGGCAGGAGTAACGGCAATGTGCGAGAGCTCCTTTGCTGTGATGGGACCCAGGCTCTTCAACTGCCTCCCTGTGGGTCTCAGGTAATTCCGTGGAGAGCTACTGACCTTCAAGAGGAAGTTGTACTCATTCCTGGAGGGAGTTTCGGATCCGCCCCCACTGCCACATGACTTCCTGGCCGCGGAGACCTAAAGCCTACTGGACAATATTGCTCATCGGCGGATGCAGGCGAGGTAGCGGTGCTGTGAGAGGAAGATTGGGCGGCGCATCAGCGTGACCCGGGCGGTACGGCCCGAACAACATCCAGGAATCCAGCAGTAGTCGATTCCATTCTTCATGGTCGCAATTACGACTCTGCTCTCAACTCGCCGACAACTATAGGACAACACTGAACTCGAGCTAGAAAATCTCGTGGCGATGACTATCATGCATCTGCAAGGGGAGAAGCGGGGGCTGTCTGAAAGTGCTGAGTTCTCGTTTTTGTCGTTTTTCATATCTAGGTTAACTCATCTGACTGCCTGCAAGAGACTGTGAGAGTAGCGCTTTTTCTTTTGCCAGGCTTAGGGTGGAAAAACATACAAATATATATAGACACGTACTTAACGAAAGCATTATCAATTCTCTCATTTCGTTCGCTGCTGATAAATATGTGTCAAGTTATGCCGCAACCTCACTTTCATAGTTTATCACCGCGCCTGATGCCTATGCGCTCCCTAAAGCTCTTGAGTTGTCTCATTTTCCAACATTCTTAGCATTGTAATCACTAGAATCTGCTATAACAGGAAACTAAGATAGCTCCCCTCAGAGGCCACAGGATGGGCCATATGCCATAAGGTTAGGGTAGTTAAGTTCGCCCATCTTATATTATGGAGAGCAGCGCTCCCAGGAGAACTCTGTAGGTTACCTTAGCTATTAACTAGGCCTTTGGGACGTCCGTCTTTCGTGCCCACCTTGTTTCCTTCCGATTTCATACACTTAATGATATAACTTTCTTCTGTTCTTCCGCTTCTTTCCCGACTTGTTTCCATGCATGTTTATCCCGTGTGGGAACACCTTAGTGCATGGGTTCCACGTGTCAATTGACACACTATGTGTGCCTACCTCTTCCTATCTCAGAACAGCTTAGTAGTAGTACTGAATTTGGGAGGCTTAAACTTTCTTAAAATCACGCACCCAAGGGTCCCTAGTGCCTTTTCTGCAGGAGATGTTGCAGCTTGCTGCAGTTCCTGCTAACGAGGTTAGTTTTGTAAAGTTAGGTAGGCTCTCTAAATTTCCTTTTCTGTCCCGCGAGGTGGCCCGCCAATCGAGGTGACCAACTTTTTCTGCGGGACTCTTACCTTCGCCCGTGCGGAGGGCCACCGAGAGGACTGTCCGTTCGAGCGCTTCTTTCTTCTGTCTTCTTCTCTTTTCGTCCTTCGTCTCTTGCTGCCAGAGCGTAGCTTGGATTCCAAAGTTCTTTCCTTTCAATTCTACTTTTGTCCTTCTTTCCTGCAAATAATGACAAAGTTTTTATCCACATTTTTCTTTCCCAACCTGCGTTACCCATGCTCGATGTTCCTTCGGAACCATAAGCCCTCGTTCATTGCTTGACATCTCTCGTTGTAGTAGTTAGGGAGACCTAAATTAACATACATAACAATCAACATTATTTACTAAGTAAGTATGTACCTTGTAGTTACATCATTCTTCAATTTCAAAGGGGTTAACTCATTACGAACTACAAAAGAAGTCAGTCACGCTTCTAATAATGCTGCTCCGATACGCATTTTTGTATTTTTGTTTCTTCGTGTGCACGGGAAAGGGTTATATCATTATCGATAACTGTTGTACTGCAGGATGTTTTCACTAGCTTTCAAGATACGCTAAGCTGGACTTACGCGATAATTTTTTAGTCCCCTAATTCCTCATGCACAGTACTCAGTGCCCTATTTCGGTACTGTGTTTGTGCCTAGCACTCCGAATGCTAACTCCCTCCAAAGTTGAAGAGATCCAAATATTGCATCAGTAACACTTGTGAAGCCAGCGGACGCGACAGCACATATTCTAGTAAATCTATTGGTAGACGCACAACTGTGGTTACATGGGCACAACAGGACTTTCGTGCGCACGGTTGTACGTATGGGCACCAAAAAGCCCACGAGAACCCACCCTAATGTTTGTACCGTGGGCAGGTCTGGCGCTGGTGCCGGCGGTTCTGCAGTTGGTGCTGCTGCCCGTGTGTCCCGAGTCACCCCGCTACCTGCTACTCACCCGCCGACTGGAAAACGATGCCAGGAATGGTGGGTGCCAATAGGGAGGGGTAAAGAGTGGTCCGTTTTTATTTTAAGTTTAAGCCACTGTTCATGAAAACACTAATTAATACGATGCCTTCCACATTTTTTAAACAAATGATTTCTTGACCGTAAGGACAACTAAACGTATTTGACCGTTGCGCTAAAGCACACGTCTCTGTAACTTTCAGTACACTCACTACGAAGAGCGATACGCGATTCTGTGCCCTGGGTGCGTATTGCAGTGCAAACCACTGGAATGGCGGCTGAGCTTTTAAAGCAATGTTTTGGATATTGCAAGAGTGTAAAATGTGAAGCCGTGCCCTCGGCAACGTGATCGGAAGTGCTGTGCAAAATATTTTGCGTTTAGTGTTCTTGTCATCAATCGCCTTAAAGCCCAATCTCTTCCTCGCCCTATCCCCCACGTACGTCTGTGGATGCCTGAGGTCTGTGCAAATCCCCAACTTTTCCGACACAATCTGAGCCTTGTAATAGATAAAAGTTAACACAGCAAGGTTTTAATAATAACAAACGCTTTGAGTTTATTGCAATAGGAACTAAATTAATCATGACGTTCATAAACTTCTCTCGAGCCTCTTGGGATGGACTCGCGCACCCTCTGTGGCTTCATGCACCTTCGTAAAGGCACCGCTGCTTCTAATGCCTTGCCACTAATCTTGTAGTTAAATTTTCCAGCCAAGCAGTCATTTTGGGCAGTCATGGGCAGCGTCACAGTCGCCATTTGGTCGCTTTTCACAGTACAGCAGAAAGTCCTAATTGAGCTTCCTCTTATCAGACAAAACTCCTAGTAGGCCAATAAATTTTTGAGACTGTACCCCAAAAAAACTCCTAAGAGACTAAGTTTAATGTTAGTGGCTGGTGAAATTTCTGATGAAACGCATACAACGGGCATTATTAACAATATTTCTCTGGCTATAAACAAACCTTTTTATATTATATAATATGATAATTGTTGAAGTCTTAGTGATAAAAATCATTATACTGGGAAAACTGTATCATGTCGAAGTCTGAACCTACCGTATTCTATCTGATTAATGAAAGAAAACTTTTACATTGACTAAGTTAAAATACTCGTTTTTTATTATATGATGGATTTGGAACGTCAATTCAGATTGTTGTTTTTGATGTTCGGTCTAGCAACATTCCGCCGGTTATTTATATGTATCCACACAACGTGACAGTGAGGCTCCTTATTTATTTTGAGCTCTGTTTTTATTTTTTTACTCGCTGACACGTGACGATGTCTCTTAAAAAAGTTAATGCAAGCTCAAACTCGACAAGTAACTGTGAAAAACAACATGGGCATTGGCAGGAAAGTATCCATTTAGGGCCTATACAGTGAGGGTATGACGGACTGTGATTAAAGAACGATAGTGCAAAGTATTCTATCTTATCTGTACGTACAGTTTACTGCGACTTGAAAAAACTAAGAGAAGAGAAAACAAAAACGTTTTTTCTTTCAAAAAATATGAACGAAGACTGTAAACTATTTTGAAAGAAACAATTATATGTCTAATATTACACACATTGATCACTCGGTTGCCAATGTTTCAAAATTATGGGTGCGCTTTTCGTAATGGAAACTTGAAATTTTTGCAGAAAACTGCTGTTCTCGTAAGAGACAAAACCTCTCGGTAGACACGCCGTGTCTGGAACGCAACTCTTGTCTATTAGGAGCATTTACTGAAGTGCAGTTTCTACGAAAGTTAATGCTCAATTACAATTAAGGGTGGGCTAACACCTTTGGTTGTGCGGAATGTATAAAGCCACTATGCTAACCGTCAGCAGTTGTGGTTGTGTAAGTACCATAAGATGTTCCACTTTCGTGTTTTTACTGCACTAGGCAAGAGCATGTAGTGCATACAAGTATATACAACTAAAGGTCTCGTGAAAACTCACAACCCTCAGCCTGAGGCAACCCCGCGCTGCAACACTCTAACAGGAGCTGCCTGCCCCCAAACAAACATGTCTCCCGGACACGAACACACACAAGTGCTGTTGCCTATACATCGTCCCTTTCGCTGCAATATATCGGGCTGTGAGAAACTGAAATATTCGTCATGACTGTGTAAAATAGATTACTACATCTTGTTCCTTAGCCAGACTACGCTCTCGTTCACGAGCAAACATATTCCGTTTGAGCACCCCATTACAGTTTAGATTAGATCAGATAGGCGGCAGTAGACGACCCAATATGCCCATTCCCAAAGAGATACCGGAACTTACGCCCCGGCCCTCTGTGAGCTATAGCCATTATGTTAGTAGGATATAGAGGACTGGAGAAAAGAGAAAAAAAGGTGGGGGAGAGAAAGAATACCTGCTAAAGAGACGATCATGAATGCACGTAAGCGCGATCGAGAGCCGCTGATATGCGGAGCTTGGAGATGTCAAACTGTGAAGTTGGAGCGGGAGAGAGAAGAAGACGGATTAAGGTGGCCTCGGAAGCTTTGGCCGTTAAAAGTTTGCGACTCCTGGAGGAGGAGTTCTTAGCTGTGGAGGTTGTCTCTCCCAATGTATGTCAAGACGATTTTTAAACGCGTTGACTGACTCCACTCTAACAACATCGGAAGGGAGTCTATTCCAAATGCTGACAATGAAATACGGAAAGAACTGCTGACTTAAGGTCGTTCTTCGAGCTTTATGCTTGAGTTTTTGATCGCTGTTTCGCAAGTGATCATTGAGGTCTCTTTCAAAGAGTCCCGTTGTAGGTACGTCGTTGAAGCCATTCAAGTACTTGAATGTTTCTATTAGTTGCCCCCTGAGTCGTCTTTGCTCGAGAGAGATCAGACCCAGTTCCTTTAGGCGACATTCATACTGCTTG
>LQNS02276498.1:5444481-5465999 GCA_001587735.2 Parhyale hawaiensis | reverse complement strand
GGAATGCTGGCGTGTCGCTCACGTGATTCCTGTTCCGAAGGGCTCTGTCTCATCCCGAACCTCCAACTATAGACCCACTTCGATCATACCTGTTTTGTCGAAAGTTTGAGAGGTTGGTTGCATCGAAGTTGGGTCGCTTTCTTGAGAAGCAGGGTGTCCTTCCCCAACACAGTATGGTTTTCGTAGGGGCCTGAGAACTTGTGAAGCTCTGCTTCACATTTCTCGTGCTGCTCCATAAGCTAAGTCAGTTTTTATCTGACAGATGTCAATCTGTAGTTGTTGATGGGAAGAGGAGTGAGTTTTTGGACGTGGTATCTGGTGTCCCACAGGGTAGTGTTCTGGGCCATTTGTTATTCATCGTATATACAGCGGACCTATTTGATCATGTTAATAATTTACTTGTTGGTTACGCTGATGATGTTACTGTGCTGGCTGCCTGCAACTAGCTTAGTGATAGGTTGGAGGTATCCGAATCCATTCAGTATGATTTGGAAGTGATTGATTCCTGGTGTTCTAGGTGGGGGGCGAGGTCAAATGCGGGCAAGACTAAGACTATGCTCGTGTCTATGTCACGTACAGTGAGACTTCCTTTCCTTGCACTCATATTGGATTGGATGGTGTGTCACTTCCTGTGGTCGATGACTTGGTAATCTTGGGTACAAATTTTAATCAAAAGTTGACGTTTGAGTCCCACATTCGTTCGGTTGCCTCACGTGCATCGCAGAAAATTGGTCTTATGAGGCGTGCTTGGAGGGTGTTGGCTTGGTAGGGTCGACACGTCGCTGCTTTAATTGCAATGTCCTCCCTCTATTGGAGGCTGCTCCGTGTAGTCTGGAGTTCTGCTGCCGATTGTCATCTGTGTTTGCTTTCGTCGATGTGCCTTCATGTTGGATGGTGTTGTGCCTGTGATTTGGTGCATCGTCGCAGAGTTGGTGGGGTCTGCTTTCTGTGTAAAATATATAAGTGCCCTAGACATCCACTGTCTGATTTTCTTCCGGAGCCATTTGTTCGGGTGAGGTATACTTGGCGTACTAGTGCTCTTCATGAGTTAGCCTTGGAACCGTTACGATGCTTTACGGGCCGGTATTCTCGTTCGTTTTTTCCATCGTGTGTGGATGTTTGGAATGGTCTTGATCGCTCTGCTTTTGCTGGTCCGGGTATTGGCAGCTTTAAACGATTTGTACAGAGAGCAATTCTGTGATCTCGGATCTTCTCTTTCTTTTTTTTTTTTTTTCTTCGCTCGCTGGGCTGGTTTCGTGGAGGTTGTCAACCTCATGGAGTTTCTCCTTTCCCATTTCACCAGTCTAGTGTAATTCAATAACAATATATGTTTAATTTCTGCACACGATTTGCTGATAGTGATCGTTAAGCTCGCGGCAGACGCTAGCCTTATGTCCTTCGAACAAAAGTCGTGACATGTGTCTTGCCTCGGTCTTGCAAGTCTTGCCTACGCGGGCAGCAGAAAGGCAAGCGTCAGCTGCACTGAAGCTTTTTCACAACTATTTGTAAAATTCGATAAATTAAGTGCATCACGAGCAATATTATTATTAAAAAAGAGCAAAGGTAATACTGTACACGGGTCCCTATTACATCTGTGCATTTTCATGAAATAAACGAAAAAATCAGTCGTAGAGAACGGGAAACAAAGTGTCCTTGACAGTTGCCTAGTACCGCCACACGGGGGTGCGACGGCAACTCAAATGAATTTTGAATACTACTGTGAAATATGTTTGAATACCAATTAGCTTACAGTTGCCATCTCAGTAATTATTCTCGGACACAGTTCTAAGCGTTTGTGTGCGTGAAACTGTTAGTAACAGCAAAAATACGCGAGATAGGATCAACAAGAAACCTTGCGTTTCAACGACAAAAAACAACGTGCTGCATTTGTGTCCCGCGGCCGATGCCCCTCAAAGTCACTGTCATATGCCCCGAGTTCTCTTTCATATGCATCGAAAACGCAGCACGTCTCGCCTAAAGAACTATCGTCTGCAGCCGCCTTCATGGAACCCCTGTATGCTGAATGACTAGTACAAGAAGTAGATATTTTACCGTTTCTTTTGTCTTCTTCTTTTTTACAACAAAACGTTTCCGTAGCCACATTTCCCTACAACATCTCACTTTTGTGTTGTGTGCAGGACACTTTCGACAACTACACGTTCCTGCCGTTCAGTTTCCTGCTGGCGTGCTTCTGGATCTTCACTTACTACCTCGTACCTGAGACCAAGAACAAAACATTCGAAGAAATTTCGGCCATTTTCCAGAAGGGAGCCGCAGACCGGTGAGTGTCTCTTCTCTTTCACCATATTTAAATTTCGAACCTCTTCTTTCTCTTTGAAATATAACTGCAGAACTAATATGGCAACTGCGATGGCCCCGTTGATTTCACCAGCAAGGAATTAACTCTATATGCACCAGCGCACTTCCGACACAATACTATTCCTTCGAGAACCTATGGTTTATTTGGTCCTAAAACGGTTAATGTGTAAAACCACAGAAAAATAACACACGTAATTTTTAGCAAAAATGAAAAGTTGCAGGGGCAGTGGATATTACCATATACTTAAATTTACATTGTTTGCCAATAACGTTGCTTGCGAAGCTAAGTGTCGTCCTCATCATGCACAGCTATTCTCTTTCAGGGCAGCTCTTACCAATTCTGATGCGCCATCGTTCCTACAAATTGCCTTTATTTCGCAACAAGCTCTTTTATTTCCTGTTCTTTTTTGTCTGCAGCCATATCTGATCATAACGAGATTTTTCTTTCATTCTTTTCTTGCAGGATTTGCAAGGCGCGCCCCGTAATCTAAGCCCCTAACTAAACACAACCAAGCTCAGCTCACAATCTTCCGTAGTCTAAAACTATCTAATCAAGTTTCAGATGCAGGAACTAAATAAAAAAAAATCTGTGTTCTACCCATACTGTGTTTTCCCATCAAGGGGCATTGAAAGGGCACTAGGGATATTTTAGTTATTTTCCCTAATCCTATATTATGTGAGCCTTCAGAACACCCAAGTAGGTTGGGGGTATTATAGTTTTGTACAAGTCTGAGGGAAAACTCTCTTTTCTGCCCCACTTCCTTTGCAGCAGTTTCCTCTCTATAGCTACTCACAGGATCTGTTGCACTCTTTCTCTTCTCTCCCGATTTGTCGTTCCCATCCCTGAGCGTGTGCTCTTCATTCTACCCCGCTTAATACTTGCTCTTTGTTTTTTCCTCTATTTGTCTCATTTGTTGTAAACGGCATCGCTGAATAACAACAATCGTTGTACTATTTTTCTAATATTTTTCACTGTACGATAATTTAGCTAAATGTTTGTGCATCCATTTTGCTCACTTTCTACTGCTATTTCGAATGTTTTTTTTTTGTTTGTTTGTTTATTTATTCATTTGTTTACCAGTATGTTTCTGTCCAACTACTACGCCGCCCCTCTTTCGCATCGCTTTAATTTTAGTCGACCTTTCCTCAACCTCTGTCTGTGTCTCTCTTATTCTCGGTTCGCTTTTGCATTTTGGCATCTCTTTTCCCTGCTTCAGTTAGTCCATTTTTTTCAGATTTTCATTCGTAGAGTTTCACACAGGCAGTATTTATGTCTGCTTTATTCGGATTCTGATATTTCTACAGGTTCTACTGTCTTTTCTTCCTACCATAAAACACATTTTCCATTTAAGTCTGTTGATCATATCTCTAAGGAACTTACTTGCTCTGTACACCGTGTTTGACAACAAGACCTTGTGTTACTGAATGAAAATTCCTTTTTCTTTTATTATAAATTTAAAAACCTTTCGTGCTTTCTATGCCCCTATCATCTGTTGTTCGTTTAAAATTTTCCTCTTTAAGAAATCCCTTATTTCTTTTGCTCTTGCTGAAATGCCTATCTCCTCCATATTCTCTATTTCCTTCTCCTGAGTAGATACGTTTTAAACTTTTTCATGCTTTCCAGCCTCCTTTATTTTTGTGTCAGTATTTTAGAAACGCTTCATTTCATTTGTTCGAAACAGCAAGCCAAGTATCACCCCCTGCTCTCTGTCGCTGCTCCTGGACTCCGACATCGTGTTGGAGTGACCTCAGACGGTGAGGGTCGGCAAGAGCAACAAATGTTTATCCCTATCGCCATTGCAGTTTTAACCACGCAAATTACTTTTGAAACTGAACTAATGTCTTTGTCGTGAAGAGAAACACCGTCAATTTCTGCCATAAATCGTTGCAAGTGGCTCAATGTACAGGTTGCTGACTTGGCTAATTATCAAGACTTCGGGAATTCTTGCCCAATCCAGAGAAGGAATGTCTCGACGCTCGACAATGTGTAGCATCAGCAATTCTTCCGCTCGTAGCCACCTGGAAGGGCGCTGATCTAGGGTTGGGGGGAGGCTCAGTTGTCTAATCGGGTATTCCGTCAATATTACGCCATGACCCACACACAATCTGTGGTCGACTACAACCGTACACTCTACTAGACTCAAGCATGCATTTACCTGCAGTACGAACCAGTGCATGTGGGTGTCCTAGTTGGGGTGAGGGTTCAAGGTTACTTTGTCATTACTTTATGTAATGCTGATGGGACTCCCTGCAAAAACTGGTCTAAACGAGCGTTACATTTCCTTATATCGTCTGGCATATTGTTGGGTTTTCCGTGGAAATTAACGTACATTTCGTTCTTTTTTTCATGTAACGCTGAACGCTGACCCTTCCTGATAACGTCTCGGTGCAAGCTGGAGTAATTTACGGACACAAATCGCCTCGCCATTTTTCCCTATAACTTATCACAAGCTGCGTAAGCTACGTACCCAAAAGACGAACGGCACATATTTCATATAGCCTCTCTTTCAATATCAAGGAGATAATTATATATGAAACGAAAAAATAATTCAATACAGTTACAGATTCGTTCAGAGTAGAAGATGTTTTAAGATTAGACTCCAATGGCGACAGTAAACTGTCTTTTTGATTATCACACGCGAAAAAAGTGGGATAGGGGATTATAATTTTTAACATCCGCTAACAAATTGAGATAGGTAATTTTGCTTTCGCTCTATCTATTCAATATTTGTGTCTTTCTACCCAAAAACTACGAGAAGTCATAGAGCTATGATCACAATTTCTTGCTGAAAGTCGCATGGGTTGACCTAGATGTGAAAACTGCCAGGACTCCAGACTCAGCCCATTTATCTTCCCTCTTGTGGGTGATGGTCGTACGCCACGAGGCGGTCTAGTTTCCCAATCCGATATCAAACATTCTAACGGGGGGGCAACAGTTGCGCTGGCGTGGTTGGGTCGTACGGTACAGCCCATTTCTATCGAGTACGAATCTGGTATCAGTTTTAAAAACGCCAGCCTGCCAATGTCGTGGAGTCTGCGGGATACTGTAACTTGCAAGTAATACTCCCTGATCTTGTAATTCAGTTCTGTGTTTAAGCTGAAATTCGGTGACCGAGACTTGAGCAAACATATGTATTGTCCCCTATACCGGCTGTAATGGATTTTTTTTTTGTCTCAGAGGTATATTCTGGTGGGCCCATTCCCTGCCACAATATATTTGGACCTCACGAACCCAAGGGTCCCAAGTGCCTTTCCGCATGGGTGTTACAGCTGGCCGCAGTTCCTGCTGACTAGATTATTTTTTGTAAAGTTAGGTAGGTTCTTTTATTTTCCCATTCTGTTCCTCGAGTTGGACTATCGCTCGATATACCCGACCTAGTCCGTGATACTTCTCTACTTTTTCTCGTGTGGAAGGCCTCGAATGGGGCGCTTCTCCACAGAAGGGACCGTCCGCACGGGCGCTTCTTTCTTCTGTCTTCTTCTCTTTTCGTCCTTCATCTCTTGCCACCTGAGCTCAACGTTGTGGTTCCGGCTGTAAACCGAGTAAATCATCTGAGATCGCTATTGATTGTCGAAGTTTCAGAAATAACGGGACAATACCAATATAGTAATAATAATAATAATGTGCTTATCCCAGCTGAAATCCTTCTATGTATGATACCCCAGGCGATGTAGCTACATATGTTCCCCTTGACCTTTGCTCACCGCACCTTCTTGCTGACCCTCATCCGTCTGCTGGAACTTGGTGTAAATAACATAAGTTTTTTTTCTTGCCAGTGTATTATCCATGCAGCCCGAGTTAGCGTTGCTTCTTTCCTTCATTAACACACTTGGTTAAATTTCCCTGTTTGCTTTTACTGATTACATTGTACAGAGAGACGCTGACAATTTCCTGTTTTTTAGTGTACCTTAGAAAGGTAGAGGTGTTGCCTTAACTGGGAAGGTAACGTAACTATTTGAGCAAAAATAGGCAAACGAGTAGTGTGGCTATGTACATTAGGACTTCGATTATCGTACAGTAGGTACCTAAGTGTCTTCCTAGAAAAATGGTCAATACATGGAAGCTGATACCATAAGTAATGTAAACCTCATATTAAATTTATACAAGTATCTTTTTCCCATGAGAAACTGAATTATAGATTCCATTTGTCAGATATGAATTAAACTAGATTCAACAACTTTATGTAGTAGTTCCTTAAAAAGTATAGAAAAGAGGATGTTCAAGGTCCAGAATACTGTATATCGCAAAAAAAAAAATCAGTTATTATCACCATTTAAACTCATAAACAAAATTGTTTCCAATTTGATAGAAAAAACTTATAGCATCTCACAGCTCGACTTGATCCTTTTGCTTCTCATTTGCTCAGAGCTAGGATCGTTTCGGCTCCTTGAGTGTATTCGCTGTATTGTTGCACTCAACAGTCCATACCAAGGGCCGCGTCACTAATTTACTTCTTATCTGTTGCATACATGATGTTGGAAACATATTACTCCTATTAAATCATATGACTCTTTGTACTGAAAATTTTTTGTTAATTTTCTCAATAGAATCATGCTGGTCAAAGTAAATTATTCATAATATTGTTTAAAAAACATTCCAAAAATTGGCTTAAGATGCGCACAAGTGTTCCAAAAGGAGGAAAAAATGCGCTGCTTCGATAATAAACTTTGATAACAGAACCGCATAGAGAGATTCCAGAGATTCCAGGAAGAGGAAAAACGTAGACGTCACAAATAGGACACGTTCATTATTATGGGATTTTTCGTACTAGCTTTTCAGAACAATGGCATCACTACGATTGCCATGAGACTAAAGCCCACTTCACATTGAGTGCTGTGCAACACGTGGCCAAGCACGAGGGCATCTTCACCTTGGGATTTTTCCCATGATAGATATCTGCAGTTACCTCAATCTTGGGATTTTGGAAAACAATTGAAGAACAAATGAATTCGCAAATAAGTACGATATATGTATGAAAGTCGTTATTTTCAATGTATGAGCGATAAGGGCAAGCAACAATGGAAACCATTCACTGTCACACGGAGTACTATAACCCGACTGAAATCAATTCGCTTAATACAAGTCAGAAATTAGTTTTATTTTGTAATCTGGAGATTAAATAGAAAGCGATCTCCATTTAATTTTTGATTTAATCGAGATTACTTTCTTACCCATCGCCTTGTAAGGCTAGTAGTGAGTAGTATCGCGATTAAAACGTGCGGCTAGCGAACTGGTAGCTATCGGGCCATAGTACGCTCAGTGACCGTGTTGGGTTTTATCGGTGGCTTTCTGAAATATTTATCAAAATTTTAGCTTACATATAGGTTGCTAATTGTATATACATTCCTAAGATTGGAAAAAATAACGGCTGTTTTTAGCAGCCATCAAAAAGTCCTAACGAAGTGCTAAGATGCTGGGAAAAATCCCAAAGAAAGGCTTAACTTGCGCTTGGCCACGCGCTGCACTGCCCTCCATGTGACTTGGGCTTACTTGTCTGTCTTCTCTAGGTGACGGGAACATACGGTATATATTGAGTCTTGGGTAAATGTGACCACGTTCTAGGTTATTTCCTACTCTTGACACTATGCCTGAAAGTATTTAACAGTTTTCTCACCTCCAGGTCACTTGACACCGTTAGGACTTAGCCCAGGAGATCCTACTGCCCTTTGCATAATTATCTGGTCAGTTTCACAAGTGGGAAGTCTTATTTAAATTGCAACAATTTTATTCAGCTTGATTACTTCTTTAAACGTTTCAAAAGGTAGGAATGGGATTAATCACTATATTCATTGTAAAACATTTTCTAGATCGTCTGTCAGGTCGCCGCACGGCACGTCAGTCGGTCAACGCCACGCCAGGCTGAGCGGCGGTCCGCCGAGCCGGCAGCCTCTAGCTAGTTGGCGCAGCAGCCAGTCAGTCAGTCAGCCGGTTGGCGGTTACCTCGGGGGTTCCACTGGCCCAGCTCTCCATGCCCAAGGAGCTTCTATAGAGAGGAGGGAGCCAGGAGCCTCGTCCGTGAAGCTCAAGATTCGCTTATGGCTGTCAGCCAGTCGCGTATGCACCAATCGCATATCAGTAAAGAGTCGCTTATGGTTGCAGCCTGTCGCGTAGGCTATCCACCAATCGCATATCAGTAACCCGGTTTGTCTGCTGCTTCCCCGCCACTTCCACCAATGAGATTCATGAACGCGTCTCACTGCTGGTTGACTCGCCCGACTTCATGGACACCTATCTCCCGGCTAGCCTTAGTGCATGTAAAAGATTATGCCCTTTACTTAATTAGCTAGGAGATACTTTGTAAATAATTTAAAAAAAAAACTTCTACCTGCAGGGTATGGGAACACACTCCATTCTCCTATCCCACTACCTGTTTGAGAGTTTTAGGTTCCAGGACTTGTCATTGCGCTCAAGTCCCATAACACCGCTCTTAAGAATGTAGGAGAAGTTACAAAAAATAATACCAATATTAATAATAAGTCTAACTCTGAAAAAAATTCTAACTAAAAAAAATCGAACGTCTTCCGTACGTTGTTCCGCCCTGACTCTGCTGGGCCCAAATTCTGCAGTGTTCGGTGTCTCGCGCTAGACTACGAGAGACCGGTGGTAACACCCCTTATTTTGGCTTCCTGCACCTCTCTTTAGCGGGGTTCTCGCTAGAAAGGTACGCGATAACGCAATCTAATAGCCCGGTCATTTACTGTTGATTACCCGGCAACAGATGCTTGCTTCATATGCCAGCAACGACGTTGACTAAATCGTTCTTTGACCGAAGGGTCGCACCTGAGGTACGAGCGTGCTTATGCAAGCCTCGAACATACAAAAATGATGTCTCGTTCTAACAGTGCCCTGAGCTTGTCTCACCCGGCGACGCCTGGCCCATCATTTGACTGGAACTTGTGGTCACCTATGCCAACTGCGTTGACCAATCGTTCCAGTAACCGAATGGTCTCACTTCAGTGATGAGTGTGGTTACCCAAGCCTCGATCATACGAAAATCATTTCTCTTTTAACAGTGCCCTGAGCTTGTCTCTCCCGGCGACGCCGGGCTGTCACTTCACCTGAACTTGTTTCCACCTATGCCAACGACGTGGACCAATCGTTCGACTAACCGAATGGTCGCATCTCAATTTCGAGCGTGCGTATGCAAGCCGCCAGCATACGAATATCTTATATCTTTCCGACTGTGCCCTGAACGTGTTTCACCCGGTGACACCGGGCCTATTATTGGCCCTGAACTGTCTTCAGATCCATGGCGTTGACCAACCGTCTCAGTAACCGATTGATTGCTCCTCAGTTACAAGCGTGCATCTTCACGCTTCGAACGTACGAGTAATACGTTCTCCTAACAGTGTTCTGAACTTGTTCTCGCACGGCGACGCCGGGCCCATCACTTGACCTGAACTTGTTTTGCCACGCGACGCTGGGGAATCTGCGCTCATCTGTTTCACGGCAATTCTATCGCAGACTGATAGCGATATCCTTTGCACTTATGATGTCACACTTTGTCTCAGCGATGTTCCGCTAGAAATGCTCGCTATATCTCTTACCAAGTTGCCCTGAACTAGTTTCGCTCGGCTACGCCAGAAACTCTTCTCTCTAAACATTGTTTGCCCCGTACTTGTGTCGACCTAGCTACGCTGTGGGCACGACTTAGCTCGGTGCTTCGCACCTGTCTTAGAGACACCACAGAAATATCCCAACTTCTCTGACCAAGTTATTCCCTTAACCGAATGGTTCCACATCAGTTTCGAGCTTGCAAACCCAAGCGTCGACGGAACATATCTCTTCCTAAATTGGCTCTGAATCTGTCCGCCCGGCTTTGCCGGAGTCGCTCTCCGGTTCGATTTTTTGCCTCAGAAGCGAAAACATTTAACGTTGCCGTGGCGCTTCACATTGCGCCACTGTTCAGCGACTTCCCCGCTGAAAGCACTGTTGCTCACACGAGTGGGCAAAGAGTCAGTCTGACCTGTTCATAGCATGGCTGCTGCAGTGCTACCGTATTATGGCCATATCGGCTATGACTGAATTATTCTCTCAGCGCCTCGGGCGAAGCTTGTCCTGTCTGTCCCGACACGGACAGTCCGGCGGGCAGGATGTAACTCCATGTTCGGGCTCGCTTTAGGCGGCGACCCACCTTACCGCAGACCTTTTGTCTTTACCTCGAGAATTTGCGTTGCCAATACTGTAGAGCTCCTAAGGACAATGAACACGTCCTAGTATCGCCAAGACACATCTATCTCAGACATATCCTGGCATGTTCTTACCACCAGCCTGGGCTGGCCACCTACTCGAAGCACTCCTTTAGTTGCCTCACCCACGTACCTATGGTCTCTGCAGCCATGTGCTCGAAGCAGTCCCTGTGCAGGCATTTCCAGCATCCGAGGCTCAGAACCTCGTTCAGTTATTAGGCCAACACCACATTTTAGCTCTTTTTGCTAGAACCGATCCAGCACGGCTGTCCCAACACCGTACAGCGGCGAGCATTACCTTCTCGTTCGCAGTATCAGCACATGCATACTCGACTCGATGAAGAGTGCCCCTCTTGGCCTCCTTTCTGAGGAGTGAAATCCCTAGGCTTCTCACCCATCTACAATTTCTATTGTCCGCCTGCGGTAGTTCCGGCAGGTGCCTTCACCTTACCTGTTACGCCCCTGAGGCGAGACGCACTCCTAGCAAGAAGTGACCGGCGGTTACCACCGTCCTTAATACTGAGCCCTCTGGACCATAATAATCTTTGGCACCAAGCCGGAGTATACGCACACTGGTGTGCCAAATTACGATAGTGCCATCAACTCTAGCCCTCAACATTGTCCCACCTAGCTCTGCCCCGACTGTCTCCCGAATTGCGGGCGCTGCGTGTACTACTAATTCAGGCGCATGATCAACCAACCTCGGGTTCTCTTAATCGTCTGAACCCCCGAGACCGTTGCTCGGCCTCACGACCCGGAAGCCATCCTTCCGATCTCCGACCCTTCGGGAGTCAGTTGACGGTACGAAGTTAAACTGCTTCCTACTTCCTCCGTGTACCCTCTGGGGTAGGGACCGGTATTCACGGCCCCAAGGAATTTGCTCTTCGCATGTCCTATTATACAGATACCACCTTAAATCATGTACCCAAAGTTTAACGGCTGAGTTGTATTCAACAGGCTGGGAATTAATATACTGTAATTAGTCTCTGCCTTTACAATCTGACCTCTGGTCGCTTCCACATCCATATGGTTACTCGTTCGGGCCTTAAAATAATAGGTCCTAACTTTGCCAAGTGACCTGAAGGTGAGAAAATATGCTTGTGACAAGCCAAGGGCGCCGGAACACGCGCTTTTTCTCACCATGAGGGAACTTGACACCGTGAATTCCTCCCACCTCTCTGTCACCACCAGATGGTTGCGTGGTCGTGGTGAGCTCGGCCAGTGCAACCCTCGGAGTAACCGCCAGCCGGCTGACAGGCGAGGTGGCTGACTAGCTGCCGCGCCACCTGGCTGGAGGCTGCGCTGGCTCAGTGGACCGCCGCTCAGCCGGGCGTGGCTCTGACCAGCTGACGTGCCGTGTGACGACCTGACGGACGATCTGAAAATGTTTTAAAAGGACTACAGTGATTAATCCCCTTCGTACCTTCTGAAACATTTATAGAAGTAATCAAGCTGAATGCAATTGTTGTGATTTAAATAAGAATTCCTACTTGTGAAACTGATCATATTTGTAATGGGCAGTAGGATCCCCTGAGCTAAGTCCTAACGGTGTCAAGTTCCCTTATGATGAGAAAAACGGCGTGTTCCGGCGCCCTTGGCTTGCCACATGTATAATTTGGCTTAAATCGCAGTTGCTGTATATTTGAAGTAATATTTTATTCTTTTGTGTAACGCTGCTTGAACGTGAAGTTTTCCCCGTTTTAGAAAGTTTTAAATTGATCAGGATGTTTAGTATCGCGTGAGTTAACGTCAGCTTCTTAATTTTTTCTTTTCATTCCCTAAGTGATACGGAGAGTCATGCCATACTGTAAGTCTCATAAATGGTTCACAGATACCAGGCATCACCGATTTACCGTTTAAATATTATCCGGTTTGAGATTTTTTGTGCGTTCGATTTCCCGTTTCACGAGATATTTCAGAGATTTTATCAGAATGTCGATTTACATTATAAGATTTTTCAATCTAGTTGCAGAAGACATATCCTGGCCAAAGGGATTGAGTTGTTGCAAGTCATCCTCAACTTACCAATAATCAAAGTAACTCGAAAATCGAAAGCGTACCATCGTTCAAGGCAAATCGAATGCACTGGGAGATGATCCCAACTGGATTACGAATCTAAGTGGCGTATCGATGATGCTATTAGTGTCTTGATTTTCACTTGGTGTGTGCACGTCGCTACAAGCCTCACCTCTTAAGGGCTAGAGCAAACGTTACTTGTTTGTAACAGTTACTATCCTAAATAATTTAACCTGCAACGGAACATAACTTGCTGCATTGACCGCCTTCACTGAGGTCTACTAAAGTTCCTTCAAATGCAGCAAGGAGTTGTGCTGTGCAGTCCACCACCGCACTTCACTCAAACGCTCCCCCGTGAGGTCTTTTCAGGATTCATGGTCTGACTGAGGCGCGGCCTCACTCTTTATTTAAACAGTTGTTATGTGATTCGGAGCCCGCAGCACTTGGCTGCAGGGTCAGTACGCTTCAGCCTATTTCCTCCATGCGGTCAAAAAGGGAGGTGCTCAAGCTCCGCCTGAAACATCTAGAAAAGAGCTAGACTAATCTTGCAAGACGTTCTTATAATTTCAGAGCCTAACCTATACAGTTCTGACTTCATCGCTCCTAGCCTGATACTTAGTGCTCATAGCTGCTCGACAATACCGCAGCTCAGACTTGGATATTGTCTTGATCTACATCCGCTATCAAGTATCTACTGGAAAAGGACACTGAGTATTTTCATATCTTTCTGGTAACCACCGCGATTTAAGCTTACTATAATCTTACAGTATTCTATGTTGTTTACTTTGTTCTCACGGTGACATATGCCACTAACCAGTACTGAATCCTGTATGCTGCGGTGCAAACTTGTTACAGTTTCAACAATACTTAATAGCGTTAGTGTGTTTGCTACTTAACGTCTTATTATTTACTGGGTATGAGCTTTTGTGCTTCTGGTGTCTCATGCACCCGTGTGTTCACGCGTTGTATTCTGCTAGAGTCAATAATGATAGACGGAAAGTAGTTTACACATTTATTAAAATTTGCTAAACAAAAGAAGAAGTTGACGCAAACAAACGACCAACAGTTGACTTCGCAAAACTCCGCACCAAGTGACATTCACTCCGCTGAACTGACAACTTATTTTTTTATTTTAAAATTCATCGTAGCGGTCAACACGGGGCCTTGCGCCCAAAAATAATATTTGGTCCATATGTCGAAACTAGCAAAGGGGGAATGATGTGCCGGCCGCGCAGCACACGCCCCGTTTCCGACTATACTGATAGCGCGGATGTTGTGGGCTCGATCCTTATACTGGCCACCAATGTAACGTCGCTGAGGTTTGTATGAGCCACGCGATGCACAGTCGTGCGTTGGGGCCGAACACCGATTTCTGGCCGTGGCGACTATATACATATAAAAGATTCCATGTCAGTATAGTCCGTATAATTGTAGGGACGGTGTGGGATCAACTGCTGAACGAGCGTGTCTACCAGAAGGATATGATGGTACTCGGTGTCTTTTTCCAGTGTAAACTTGATAGCGGATGTAGATCAAGACAATATCCTAGTCACAGCTGCGGCATCGTCGAGCAACTATGAGCGCTAAGTGTCGGGCTAAGAGCGCTAAAGTCAGAACTGTATTGGCTGGGCTTTGACTCTATAAGAACGTCTTGAAGACTAGGCTAGCTCTTTTATAGACTTACAACGGGGCGTGTGCTGCGCGGCCGGCACACGCCCTCTTGGAGGCTGCCCGACAACAACTTCATTGCGTCACTAATTGGGTCATCGCATCCGTACCGATATTGCGAAATCATGTGTGCACTATACACGTGACGTTGCACATCTTGACTACACAGTCGATAATTCTATTATAGGTCTCAGGTACCTATACTGCGATGTGAATACTCTTACGACACGTTTGATCTAGTACGACGTTATGGATGCACCTAATGTTCACCCGCACATAGTGGTACATAGTGCTAAGTTGATACTGAAGGTGTGTGTTTAGAACACACGCTGCAATTGACACAACCAGATTACTATGTAAACTACTCCGATAGTACTGGTGTTTCACATATTGAAGGCATCCTGAAGCTGGTATTCCATCTATTGATAACAGCTTCCTCTTGCCTACACCGTACTGATGCCATCTACTGCTGATCAGTAGTACAGCTGGGGCCGGATTCACAAATGCTTCGTTAAAGTTACGAGTGTCAACACTGCGCAATTTTTCGCCGTTTTTGGCACGACTGTAGTGACATAACGGCTAAAGTTTTATGTTTTCCTCTTGAATCTAACAATTTCGTCTCATTTATATTTTAATATTGCATTGTTGAAGAACAAAATTACTTTGATCGTAATTTAATTGAGATCATTGTAATGAGGTGATAAAATCTGAATCGAGACATCGCTTTTACATTTTAAGCTCTCCTAAGAAACTTTAAGAAGTAGTTGATAATTCAGCCCCTCAGAATAAATTCGATATCATTCTTTGAACAAAGTATCCATACTTTTTACTAATTGTTTGTAGATTTCCTCTTTAGATGTTCGCCCAGTTTGTTTGTTTTTTACCACACCACATGAGCCACCAACCTACTTCTGCTATTCTACCCAACACTCTCTTCACTTTCGAACTGAATGCATTTTTTTGTGGAATCTCATTTGGAACTGGAGATCAGCGTTTGTTGAATTGAAGTTTTGATTATTGAATTATTTGGTGGAAAATATTTTTACAGTTTGCTATTTTAAAACAATGTTTTGGCAGTTCGATAGAGCTGAAGTTTCATGCAGCCCGGGGACAATATTATCTCTCGTTATTTTTACTATTTCTCAGATTTATTTGTCAACTAATATTGTTGCAGTATGTAACTTGCGCAAGACGCCAACTATTATAAAGACTTAATTTCGAGATTCGAAGCTAAGGTGACGCATCGTATCTTAATTTCTTTACAAAATGCAATGTTGGGTAACTAATTCTTTGAAAAAGGCCAGTTTCCCATTCTTCTCCTGATAGTCATCTTCACTTCCTCGTATTTATTCTTATTTCTCATCACTTGCAGATTGTCAAGCACAATAGTAGTTGGGTTTCCATGTTCACTTTTTGGTGAATTCGCCAGCAGAAGTCTCCATTGATGTTGTGTCGTCTGCTTTTCTTGTGTCTGTAGCTTGGGGATTTCGCACATATCAGTAATAATGTATGGTTAATGTTATTGTGCTTTAACCTTTTGGGCATCACCGCTAGGTGACCATGACGCAGTAGGCTACTTCTAAAGCCCGGTCCACACTACAGTCTTTATTTCCCGTACGCAGTATAAAGGGTCATCTTGATTTGTTTCTTGTAAAAAGTTACAGTCATAATTCTATGTCAATATTAAGCGATATCCGAAACGCTACCAGTGACTCTTGCTAAACAAACTGACTAATAACGGCGAATATATTTTTAATTAGTGACTTTGGCGATCGTACAGTTGTACTGAGTAAGACGGAACATAACTGCCGAACTCTGAACTGCCTTCGAGCAACTAATGAGGGAGATGCGATCAAGTCTTGCAATGAAATACAAAAATGGTTCAAAGCGAGCGATATTACCATAGTAGAAAAGCAAAAAAGCCGCGCATTAATATATGTCGACAAGCGTACATGGGAACGCTGCGCGCCAGGGAATGAAGTTAAATGGGATCGGGAGACTGTAACACACATCAACAATTCAACGTACGTCGTTGCTGATGCAAAAGTTGCTGAAGGTGATGGGGTATTACCGGACATGCTGTACTCACTAGAGTAGATTTTGGACAATGGTCTGACCAAGTGGTCCATACCCAGCAACGAGGCAAAGCTTAGGTTTTGCTCCGTATCAGCCCCTATTTTCACACACCGGGGACATATCGCTACATCTGTTTGACACGAAAAACCTCAGACTAGCCAAGTTGCAGCCTCACGGTGTCTGTCCTTCCTTTCTGTAATATCATGTTTTATACAACTTATTTTGATGATGGCATGAGCTGATAGTTATGGTTCTGAGAAATACTGCTCCGTTGTAGGTAGAGGTGTATTCCCCTAGGATTAATTGCTAATAGGAACAACACATAAGCTCTATACTTTTCCAAGTATATCCAGTATTATATCGTACACCGTTGATTACAGATGTGCTTTGCTGTTGTCGCACCCCTCACTAAGCAGAAAACTGCCGCATCTTGTAACTTTACCGTATATCAATTTTTTATATGAGATCACAATCTTACCTTCACTAGTAATACCATAGGTCTTTATAAAAACACTAGTGGCCCGAGCCATCATTAAAAATGACTGTAGAAGAAAGTTCTCCATTAAAACCCCCGATGTCCTCTGTTATCAACGCTTCAATGGATGTGCCAAGGGTTAATTGAACATTTAGTCTGTAGACACCGGACTTAATCCTGTGGCCTTTATGTCAGCGGTTTTTACGGCACTACACTATCCTAGGCTCTAACCAAGCTCTCGAATTTCTTCCTATCTTATTCTCATAGAGCATGACAGGAAGACCAAAAATATAATATGCTTAGAAATTGAAAAAAAAAAAAAATAAAAACACGACGTGAATTATTTATTACACAGTACTGATTTCAATCCTGTATTATTTCATTTGGAGCTAACGTGCAACGCCATCGACAATACCATATGAATTATTACAATTTAACGTGTAACCAGACGACTATTGTTCTCGTTGAGTACCTGTATTGTTTCCATTGAGCTCGAGCTGTAATATCGTCAAAAGATTTTACACTAGTCTATAACTGATTTTTCTGCGGGCAACGGAAACGTTTCACTGATCATGTCTTTCACTAGTCGGCTTGCGTACTATGACCTATCTTTACCATGCTCCGGCCTTGCTATTTCATTACAAGCGTTTTGTCTTCTATTGCATTCCTGTAAGAGAATGAACTTGTTCCTCGAGGTAGTACTACCTCACCCAAGTATAGGGATCATTTGATAGCCACTAGAGCAAATCTATCATAGGTGCTCGTTGAGCAGCACTGAGTCATTGTTTATACGGCGAGCGCTGCACAACGTAAATTTGAATGTGCATGCACACGGTAGGAACTCGCCTACATGCTTGCACGCTAACCCTGTCGGAAATATCAGTGGCCTTTGTTTTCCACTATTTACAGGATAGATGCGCTGTCGGATATCAAATTATCACTTAAAAGACTCAAATTATGATTGTCTATATTCATGAGAAACATATGTTAATTTCGTACGTTATTGGGTTAATTTGCGTCCATCTTTTTGGTGTGTGCTGTTGTAGAATAGGCCATGGGTCATATTTTGAGTTAGATTAGTTAAGCTCATCAAGCTCATCCATCCTATGTTATGGTGAGTTGCACTGCTAGAAGGACCTCATGGGCTACCTCAACCTTAACTAGGCCTTCGGGACATTTTTCTTTCTTGCCCACTTTGCTTCCATTTTCCTACTCCTACTGTTGATGATTTCTGTTCTTCCGCTTCTTTCCATGCAGACCGCATACGCTTTGATTCGTTGTGGTAACACCTACGTGCATGGTTTCCACATTCTTATCGGTAAACTATATGTACATTCCACTTCCTCTCTTTAATCATCGCGTTGTGTGTACTGAAGCTTAGCGATTTATCGTACACCATAAACACTAATTGTCGTAGGATTAGCTCTACTCATAAGTGGCAATGATGTCCACCAAGCTGGCATATGCTTGCACTGCCGTATAAACTGATGTTATGACGCTCATGCACTTACATATTCCATGCTCTCAAGGGATTATTTGGAGGATCAGAGGCTGTATGGGTGAGTTCTATATTACAAATATTGTTTGTAAAAATTGTTACTAGCTAGTGAATGTTACAGGTGAGTCACTTAATAAGATTTGTATCTGATAAGTTTCTGTTGAATAATAATTAAGCCTATTTTAGTACTCAACTGCTCACCTATAAATTACAAAGTTGCTCTGAACGACAAAGCATTACACTGGTGAGTTTATAGCGAAATAGTTTTCGGGTCTTGTAGTTGACTGCTGTTTGTAGATCGTTAATATCAATCTGAAAAATATTTGGAAATAATCCCTTAGGAAATCGACACATTGGATCCGGGGTTGCCAATCCGGGGTTGGTCACACCCGAATTATGGCTTTTGAAATCATCACAGAGCTTAGTGGTCGTACGTAATTTATTATTTAAAAAGTGAACTCTCCCATGCACCTGACTAAGCATGCTGTAACGAAGCGACAGTTTGATGTGTGTCCGCCCACTACGTCACGGGAGCAGTGTCTGTTCGGTGCTGAGGGCCCAGTGCTTAATCAAGTGTTATCGCGGGACGTTGTGCTACACTACAGAGTGTGGGTTTCTACAAGGACTGTAATACTGGTTTTACGCGTTACATACGTTCACGTACGAACATTTTCAGCGCATGAAGATTTGCAATATTGCCCTTTGTGGGTTTTCTTTGAGCGAAACTTAGATTCATGTAGAGTTCCTAGGCAGACTATGACAAAGCAGTTTCAGCACTCGAATATTGTGAACCATAACTGTGTTTCTCGTTTCCTTTCTACTCAAAGTTTTGCGTCGCATTTTATCAGCATTAGAAGAAACTATAAGTGCATACACTTCAATGTTTCCGCGTCCAGGAGCAAGAGGTTGCCAGAACTAAATTTTTTATTAATTTAGCGAGTACCTGTGAGAATTTGTAGCCACGCTTTGTGGATTGTCGGAACTAAATATTCGGCGCGTCTATTAAAAGTTCGCGTAATTTCACTGCTTTTTAATGGGAGTACCGACTCTGCTTTATACTGTATACTACATACGATTTTATACATGCACACAAGCGCAAGAACATTTATGGGTGGTCACACACCCTTCGCATTAGATGGCCTATACTCGAATACCCTGACTTTCTAGTAATACATTCACCGTTAATAACTCACTTTATGCTTAGTCCCCTTATATATCAAACTACCTCTGTGGGAGGTTATGTACCCTTGTACTTAACAATGACGGCTGTAAATGATATCGAATCCTCGTCATTCTTCATGTTCATTGCCCCTGGTTTGAATAGTTCATACTTCATCATTCTATCGACACGCTCAAGAATATAAACATTGTTGCACCCACAGACATATGAGATACTAGAGGGCCCAGCCGTCAAAAATGACGGCAAAAAATTTTGTGATTGAACTTTTCATTGTTCCGGTTCCCAGTATAGGTTTTGTTATATTATAGGTCTCATCCCTGCATGCCTGATCTTCCATTAGTGAAACGCAAGCTGTACAACCATGAGTTTTGCGATAGCAAAATATCCCCCCTGCAAGATAAGGAGTGAATATCAGCTTGGAATTGGTCAAGCGTTAAGTGGCACTAAGANTCAGTCAAAAGAATTCACTGGAAATGCCCAAGGCTCACCGTATTGTGGATACCAACTGATTGTTGAACCTCGAGCGTCAGTTGTTGTTGTTGAGTTGCCTCCAAGAGGGCGGAGTTTGAACACCACCCTCTCTGACCGCATGGAGGAAATAGTGATGGCGTTTGATCCTGCAGGCAAGTATTGCAGGCGTCAGTCAAAATTGGTTGCGATGTAAATTCGACGTAAAAAGGCGTCTGCTCAGCGTGAAGATTCAACTACTACGATATCATCCAGCAATGAAAGCAGGGATCCAGTGACTGGGGATCCAGAGTCCGGGATCCAGAGTCCGGGATCCAGAGGCTGGGGATCCAGAGCCCGGGATCCAGAGGCTGGGGATCCAGAGTCCGGGATCCAGAGGCTGGGGATCCAGAGTCCGGGATCCAGAGCCAGAGATCCAGAGCTATATTTGTTACCGGTACTCCAAGCGCTGATATTGTATGGCATCTCAGCTTGTTTTTCAGTACATGAATTTTCTCCTATTAAACTCTTAACTGCGTGACGGAGAGACGGACCAACATTGGAGCAAGAGAGCAATGGAGCAAGCAGGCGACCAACAACTGTGTTCTATTATATAGTGGATGAAATACACTTTGCAGCAAAATGTAGTTTGATCTATGTTCTTCAAGCTTCCAATTCTAAAAATAGAAAACAGGACAAAAACAGCTATACGTAGATTTTAAGTAGATTTTAATATGTAAACGCAAATGTTTTAGACAATCTCTTCTTCTTCAGCAAAGAATTCTGCTAGATGTACTCTGAGAGCGCATACCTCTGCCAAGTAATGCAATGTTAACGAAAAATTTTAATTAGCCCTGAATCCAGGGTTTCTTTTTGCTTATCCCAAAAATTGGGTGTCATTTGTTCCTAGAGGCAATCCTAGAAGTTTCTATAAATTTCTTGAAGATCCGTCCATAATTGAGTTACATCCTCATAAGCAAGAAGACAAGCACACAAACGGATGAATAAATCATCACCAAAGTTCGGGCCTTTGTGCCTCTAATGACCCTCACAGTTCTTGCATATTTTATAAACATCCGTTTACAATGTTTTGGGTTGTGTTATTGACAAACTGTAAAACGTACGCACAGTCAGACAAACAGAGTGACTGAGCATCACAGAAATGTGGTCATTTGCTCCTAAAGTTGTTAACTTTTTCTGCAGGTTTCATAAAAATCTGCTTAGAACTTTCCGAGTTATGGTACATAGAAAAAACAGGTCGACAGACAAACAAACGGTTGAACGGACCTTTACAAGTAGTAAATCATCTCATCCTTTTAACATACCTAACAATCACTGTAAATTTTGTGAAGATCCATCCATAAATTTTTTAGTTATCTTGGTGATAGACCAATAAATAGACAAATTTCTCACAGAGATAACCCTCTTCGGTGGAGGTTGTAAAGAAGAATGTCGTGGTTATATTGCCTTATTTTTTAGCCGGAGACAAATCGCTGCTTCGTACAGGCTAAATATTGAAAGTGGTATCTGTAACTGCCGATTTCTTCTTTAAATTTATCATACTATAAAGGATACAATTTCATCCGCCTTATATGCTTATATCTATTAACTTGCGTCTCATATCACAGTATTTGGTTTTAATTTGTGTT